>SEYY01025138.1:17500-45000 GCA_009176605.1 Armadillidium nasatum
GTGATAATTAAAAATAAAGTTTCTTTTTGTAATAAAAATAATTATAATAAATATATAAAAATATAAACTATTAATTAAAAAAATAAAACATATTAAAATATAATGTAAATTTTAAATTATTAACATAACAAATTATTAATTCACTTCTACTCTTTGGATCTAATTCTCCCGCCAAAACTATTTTACCGCCAAATTTGAATTAAGGTAAAACCATTATGAGAAACTATTATAAAATATAAAAATTATTTCTTTTATATATTATATTTACAAATAAAAATGTTTATGTTAGAAATTTTCAATTATAATGTATTTTAAAATGTAATAATTTAAATTATTATAAAAATATTTTCTAATTTAAATAAATAATTTTATATGTTATTTCAATATGAATTTGTTAAAACTTTAATAATAGTAACGTTGTAAACAATTTTTGTTAAAATTAGGGAATAATAAATAAAGTGGAAAACTCTCTACTTTTCTTACACCTTCCCAAATACTGAGATAATTTCAGAAGGCATAGAAATAGTAGTAACCTTTCCCTTTATTCCGAGGAGCTGAAGAAGAATCCGCCTCTACAGCCAAGCTGCCCAAGAAGAAGACGACCCAAGCAGAAGCCCTAGAAGAAGCAGTCCCAAGCAGAAGCCCTAAAAGAAGCATTCCCAAGCAGAAGTCCAAAAGAAGCTGCCCTTAGAAGAAGAAGTTCCAACGCCTCTGCTACCAAAAAGGAAACCCAGTTTGGCAGTTCCTTTTGCCCTCGACTGTGGTTCCCCTTTTGAAGAGAAGTGGTGGCTACCACACGCCTACCAGTCGGCATTCCACAAGGGGAATTAGGAAACACCCAGCCTCCTGATCTATCCCCCTTCGCTACAACAAAGTGTAGTGACCTCCTGGACCATACATTGGTCACCACAGAGATAGTTAGGTCACTATATATATATATATATATATATATATATATATATATATATATATATATATATATATATATATATATATATATATATATATATATATATATATATAGGTAAAAAGCCATAAAGTAAATGAATCTACTCATCTGCATATATATGGAAGGTTTAAAAAAGGGTATCACGTTTTCAAACAAAAGAATGAACGGTCACAAGAAGGAATTTAGTGTTAAGTGGTAAAAGAAATAGGCTTCCGTCGCCTCTCTCTTAAATGCACTTAAATTAAAGGTATCTCTCGGAAGGAAAAATAAAGTAAAGGACATGCAGTTATATTAATGGGAGATTTTCTTTACACTTTCTGTACTTTTTTTTTTTTTTTTTTTTTTAAATATAGCTGAAAACATTCTTTTCTTCATTTTATTATTATTATTATTATTATTATTATTATTATTATTATTATATTATATATATATATATATATATATATATATATATATATATATATATATATATATATATATATATATATATATATATATATATATATATATTATATATATATATATATATATATATATATATATATATATATATATATATATAGTTGAAAGGGAGATTATAAAAACTCTGTTCTCAAAACACTTTTGAATGTGAAAGGGTAGTTTTAAAGCTTCGTACCCATTTATTTCAAAGTAGTACCCATATATTTTGAGGTTTATTTAAATTTTGGCACGTTATGACCCACCACCGGTATTTCTATTTATTTCTTCCAACGCTCACGGTTTATGTTTTAAAAAGTTTTAGAATTTTTATATTTTAAAAACGTTTATTTCTAAATTTATTTATTTATTTTCTTTATTTATAATCCAACTTTAATGAAGGAATGAATACACACTTAAAACTATTTCACAACAAAAAAATAGTTCAACTTTATCATAGTGAAATACAGAATAGGCCTCACTCTTATTCGAAAAAGTAGTAGTATTTTAAAGTAATTTTATTATATATATATATATATATATATATATATATATATATATATATATATATATATATATATATATATATATATATATATATATATATATATATATATATATATATATATATAACATGGTCGTTTTCAATTCCTCAAAAACAATTCCATCTTTCTATTCGACACAACCTTCCACATAACTGTGATATCTTCTTCGTAAACACTCTACTCAAAACATTCATTCATCTGTTCTCAATATTCTCAGGCGTTTCTTTTTCTCGTGATTTTTTTTGGAAGGTTCACATTACTTCTATTTCTAAAACAAGCTTCTACGGAGGTTGAGCGTTCTGAAGACGCCTTCAAAATTTCTACACTCCACCCCAGTTTCTTGCTCGTTTATAGAGGATGTTATTCACCCTTATAAATAGTCTAGGGCTTTCCGTCTTATAAACTCTTTTGCTCTTACTAACTCTTTCCATTCTCTTTCTGCTCGTCGAATTGTTGCGTCATTCTCTCTATACTATCGCTATTACAACGGACACAGCTGTTCTGAACTCTCACGTCGCATAACTCTTCCAATGAGAAGGGCTGGAGTGACATTTCTTACACAGTCTCATCCTCTCTCTGTTCAGCTCTCCGACCCCAGACTTAACCGCTATGCTCAATCTTACATGTACTCTACTGGTAAAGTCTAGAACAAACTCCTTTTATGTTTTCCCAACTTCCTTTGACTTTCACTCTTTTAAACGGCGTGTATCGAGACATGTCGGACATTAATTGGTTGGCCTCTGGTCTTTGCCCACTAGAGAGGATATATATATATATATATATATATATATATATATATATATATATATATATATATATATATATATATATATATATATATATATATATATATATATATAGGAACCGACCGGGGTTGGAATTTGGCCGGGGCCGGGGTCACCCAAATTTGGCCGGGGCCGGGGCCGGGGTTCTGGCCGGGGTTTCCTAAAATTTGTAAAGAGGTCAAAAGCACTGAAATTTAAGGTTAAGAAAATCAGATATAAGGTTTATTTAATTGTAAGGAAGGAGTAGAATAGCCAACATTCACTTAAATTAATGATTATATGCATTTTCTAAAAAAAAAAATCATAAAATTACAGTTTTGTATAGTTAAAGTTTAAAAAAAGTACAAAAATTAAAAAAAAAAAATATTCTAATTCATAATAGTGATTCAACAGGTTTACTTAAGTAAGACCCTAAGGTAAAGTTTGAAAAAATGTAGGATATAAAATTATCAATTTAACCTGTATTTATACATATCATTGTTATTTTATTGCCATGTATCAAACTTGTATCATTTAGCTGCATTATTTAAAAATTATTTTTTTGTTTATACTTTCAGTCAATATGGCTAAAAGATCAGCTTCTGCAGTATTTGAATACTTTACAATGTTTCAGGATAGGCTCGAAATAGCTAAATGTTAACATCTGCAGTCAGAAAATTAGAAGAGAACCTCCGGGTGCTACAAGTAAAAAAATTTCACCAAATCTTTTTGGAGTATCTAAAATCAAAACACAAAGATGAACATTCACTAGCAGAAAAGGAGGTCAAAAGAAACAGAAAAGAAAAAAAATCTTAATTTTCTTTTATTTTGTTTGAAATTTTTTTTTATTATTTGACTGATTAAGCTGAAATTTTCAAAGTATGTGAATTTTTTCATGAAGTTCTGAGTTGATTTCGAGCATTTTTTTGAGTCTATAACGGTTTGAAACTTATTTGGACCCAAAGTTGAAAAAAATGAATAACTGGATCAAACCACTGGTCCACATGAGCTGAAAATTTAGCTGAATACCTTTGCCCCAATTTCTTGCATTGGTGGGAATAGGTTTTTGATATCACGTCTAGAAAAAAGTTATATAAGCACTTGAAAAAAAATTTCCAAAAATCGTACCCTTCTGGAGGAAAAAATTATTTATAAAAAACGCTACCTACTATTTTTTTTATTTGTGAATATTGTTTAGAAGAGTGCAGGGTAACAATATTTATTTAGTGCATATTTAAATGCTCTATTTGTTTGAAGCGAGATATAGCCTCTCAAACTTTGGGAATTTTTTAAATTTGGCCAAAATTGAACCTTTTTGAAGGCTATATCTCAAAACCAACGAATGTCATCGAATAAAGTACATAGAGGAATTTGTAGCTCCACCCCTCCTCTATACACACCAAAAATAGGAAATGTCATAGTTGTATTTTTTTTTTTTTAATTTGTCTGAAAAGGTGGATTTTTTTAGTTCAAAAAATTTTTTTTTTCTATAGTTGATCAGTTTTTGGCTTATAACATTTTTCCTATAACTCTGGGAACAAAAGTTTATTAGAGACTTTTGTATCCCATTTAATTTTGAATAAATAGTCCAATTTTCAGCTCATTCTAAAAAGTGGTTTAGCACAGCCATTCAATTAAAAAAGGGTAAAATTTCAACAAAAAAAAAAATAAATAAAAAACTTTTAACCATAATAGACTCGGAAAAACGCTAGAAATGGACTTTTCTTACCGGTAAAAAATCTATATAACTGAAAGTTTTAGCAGAATCGGCTGAAATTAAAAAAAAAAAAAAAAAATTTAAGTATAATTTGCCATTTTAACCCCGGCCGGCAACCCCGGTTTTCCCTGATTTTTGGCCGGGGCCGGGGCCGGGGCCGGGGTCAGTAAAAATGGCCGGGTTTGGCCGGGGCCGGGGCCGGGGCCGGGGCCCCGGTCGGTTCATATATATATATATATATATATATATATATATATATATATATTATATATATATATATATATATATATATATATATATATATATATATATATATATATATAAGGGATGGAGTGAAGTATCGGTATCGGTATCGGTATCGGTATCGGCAAGTATCGGCATATTTTTCCGATACTATCGGTATCGGTATCGGCAAAATTTTTGGATAAGAGTAAAGTATCGGTATCGGTATCGGTATCGGTAGTATCGGCATATTTTCCGATACCGATATCGGTATCGGCTTTAATTTTTAGGTATCGGTATCGGTATATTTTGGTATCGGTATCGGTAAAAATTTTGGTATCGCTCCATCCCTAAATATATATATATATATATATATATATATATATATATATATATATATATATATATATATATATATATATATATATATATATATATATATATATATATATATATATATATATATATATATATATATATATTTATTGTTTCAATAAATAAAATAATACGAATCACATTAATTTGCAAAGCAATGAAACGAGTTAATCTCTTCCATGAAATAAAACTTTGTTATGAGTCCATTTAACCTGGAATGTTTGTGTGTTTTATGCAAACAATTGTATACCAAAAATAAATAAATAAATAAATAAATAAATAGTTGATATTTCATAATAGTTTTTCGATTTTATTATTAGTTTATTTTTTTAATGGGAAAAAATGCAATACATTTGCTGTAAAGAGAGAAATGAAACTATGTAAAAAGCCATTTATGATGAGCCCATATAAACAAACAAACAGACAAGGGAGTTCAACAGTAATTAAATGCAGGGCTGTTCAAACGGAAATGAATCCACAGCTGAAATGTTTTGGGAGTAGCCAAAGCCGGATTAAAATGATTTTGGGTTAGGCCGCAGGGCTGCGGGACAGGAAATGAATCCACAGCCTAGGGCAGTTAGTAGCAAAGTTTTGGGTAAAGCCGGAAAAGAAGTCGCAAGAATTTAGTTCGGACAGAAGTCGCAAGGTTTTAGCTAGAACCGGAGCAGAAGTCGCACTAATTTTAATGGAGTTGGAACAGAATTCGCATGAATTTTGTTGGAGTCAGAGTCGCAAATTTTTGGGTGTAGCCGGATTCAGAATCGCAAGGATTTGGGTGGAGCCTCAACAGAAGTCGCAATAATTCTGGTGGAGCCGGAGTCGGATACACAAGATTTTTGGGTTGAGTTAGAACAAAAGTTAAAAGAATTTTGGAGAAGGAGTTGCAAGGTTTTTTGTATATCAGGAGCCGGAGTCGGAATTGCAAGGTTCTGGGTGGAGCTGAAATGAGAGTAGCAATTAAAATTAACAAAATGAAATTTTTTTTTTTTTTTTTTTTTTTATGAAAAGTTCATATCTTACGGGCATTGCCCTATTCGAGGAGAGGAACTTTTCTGGGTAGTATATACCTAGGATGCCCAAGTGGGATCGAACCGGCGCCCTCAAGCACGTGAGTCAATTACTTTACCATTTGAGCAACGGTAGACGGCAAATTATAAATTTAAAAAAAAATATATGAATTTGGAACATGTTTACAAAATCCTGTTGTCATTCACAATATATATGAAAAATTATGTGATAATTTTCAAAACAGTCATTTTCCTCATATTTCAGGAAAATTGCTATTCCTCTAAAATATTTTAACAAGCAAAGAGTTTTTAATTGCGTGTATGCAAGAGCAATGTTGCATTAATTTAATTAATTTATAAAGAACCGAAAGGTCACTAAAAGTTTCTTTCTTTTAAGTTTGCCATTATAATATCTGGCACCAACAGATTTAAAATTATATATATGAGGGGGGGTCAGAAGCTAAATTAAGTACAAGAATGGATGACTAATACATGTAAAAAAAAAATTTAGCAAAGGGATACTAGTGTGTCTCTATCTGGTGTTGCGATCTGATGAGTGAAAAATAAACTACTTAATAAATACACTTGTTTTGTTTGGAAGATAATGGGTATAAATAATACCCCTTTGCAATTAGTAAGAGCTAATGCTTATTTTCTTATTGCTGTACGTGGTTATGTTTTAATGGAACTAATTACACAACTATTTTGCAGGTTTATTTTAATGCTCACTTGACCGCTTTCAGCGACAATGCAGATTAGTAAGAGCTAATGCTTATTTTCTTATTGCTGTACGTGGTTATGTTTTAATGGAACTAATTACACAACTATTTTGCAGGTTTATTTTAATGCTCACTTGACCGCTTTCAGCGACAATGCAGGAGGACAGAACAAAAGTCGCTCTATTGTGTGAAAGTTTGCATGCATGTCGTTCAAAACACTCTCATTACGATTGCCCACCACAACTTCTTGCTATCAGAACACTCGAACAATAACAGCGATTGAAACTCTATCGTGGTTGAACGGGTAAGCAAAAGTTGTAATCTTTGTTTATTAGACTGGTCAGATGTAACTGCAAAATCTTTCAAGAGATTCATGATCGCACAAATGAAGAGTGTATATATGCCTATAAATATAAACTATATATATATATATATATATATATATATATATATATATATATATATATATATATATATATATATATATATATATATATATATATATATATATATATATATATATATATATATATATATATAAAGCGAACTATGAAGATCACTTCGAATAATAATTATGTCCTTCGAAGTCAATTATATAAAGAATATGAGAGGAGGAGGAGAAGGTATACATACAATGGAGGAATTCAAAAGAACCTTTTAAGCGAAATAATAGATTCCAAGAAAAAGAAAAAGAAATCAAAAAAAAAAACTTTTAAATCATTAAAATTTAAAAAGCATCGATATTTATATATAATATTATATAAAAAAAAAAAGTTTTTTCAATAGAAGATTTTACTTTATTTAAAATAAATAATATACATATAAGAGTACCTAACTTGTTTTAAATTTTATTTTATTACCATTCTTCAGTGTCTTAGTACCAGTAAAAATACTAGTGTGTTTCTCAAGTATTTTATTAGTGGTATTAATACTACCTTTCTCTAAAATCTGCATACTAGTAATTTTCTCAAGTATAAATAGATAATATATGAATTAAAAGCTTTTTTACCCTAATTATGATTCTTCAGTGTCTTAGTATTGGTACTAATTTTAGTACGGTTTTCAAATATCTTACTACTAATATTACTATTCTCAAGCATCATTTTAGTAAATCTCTCTTTTATCTTATTACTAGTAGTACCTTACTCTATTACGCACAAGGGGCGCATTCACATAAATTTTGTGTAGACATAGCAACTCAAGGCCTTTCCGCTGTTGTGCCTCTTTCTTTCCAGCCACCTCTGTTTTACGGAATTCTCTCCCATCATTTGTGTTTCCTGATGAATTTAATCTCCTCTACTTTAAAGCCCACCTACGAAATTCGCGTTAGGTGGGACTGGTGGGTTGTTTAATTTTTTTTATTGCTTTAACACCCCTTCCTTGAATAGGGCTCTGACCGTGAGCGGTGGTGATGTTTAAAAAAAAAAAATTTTTTTTTAATTTTAATTAAAAACGCCAAAATATATGGCTATATTCAACACAGAAAAAAAACAAATGAACTGAAAATGAATACTGTACTTGAAGAACTTTTTATTCCTCAAGTTGACTTTGTTGTGAGAATGAATTACGAAATTGAACGAAAAATTAATGGAATTTTAAAACTTAATTACACCCATCTTAATCTTAAATTAGTTTTAAATAATAACTGTAAAATTTCAAATTTTTTCAAGTCTAAGGGACACTTTTTTGCTCATCAGTGATAATACAAATAGAATTGTGGCAACTGTGATGCTGCCTGTATTAGAAAGACTACTCGAAGTTTTTTTAACCCGCCACTGCTGAGCAGAAAGGCTTTCCTTTATAACTTTGGATCAATTGCATTCTGATATTAACACTCATTCTCTCCAATTAAATAATCCATTAATAGAATCAACTTTTAAAATTTTAGATTTTGAGCATGAGCTGAATCTCCATTTCTTGGAATCTATATGTTTGGCATCACTTTCGACAGTTTTATATATATATATATATATATATATATATATATATATATATATATATATATATATATATATATATATATATATATATATATATATATATATATATATATATATATATATATATATATATATATATATATATATATATATATATATATATATATATATATATATATATATATTCTAAAAAGAAAAGAAAACATTATTTATGAAAAGTAGCTTCAACATTCAATTTCATAATAAGATAAAAATTAATGGTATATATAAAAAATAATAATAATTCCAAAATTCCAAAATTCCAAAATTTTTATTCAGAGATATAATTACAGGTTATATATACATTGTTTTAGTAGGTCCTACTCTACAAGATACAATATTTAAATAGTTGTACATTACTCTGAAAAGGGGTTACTAAGGGGAAGCACATTGGTTTCCTTTGAACCCCAAAGTTTAGTTGAATAATATTACATCAATATAATTAAATATCAATTTTAGTACGAATATGATGCATAGTATAATGAGAAAATAATAAATATAGTAATAGCAATAATAATAAAAATAATATTAGTAATAAAGTTAAGTACAATAGTAATCGTAATAAATTTAAGACCATAATAGTTATAATAGTAGTTTATAATGGTAACAATGGTGAGTTAACGACAACAAGAACAATGAAGCTAGTAATAATAATAATAATAATAATAATAATAATAATAATAATAATAATAATAACAATAGTAATAATAAAATAATAATAATTGTAATTTTAATTATAATATAAACCTTTTCAGTAGTAATTCTAGAAAATAGTTACAGCATTACTGTTAATGTGTAGCGTCGCTAGAATGATATGTAATAAAAAATAGTAATAATGATACTACAAATAATAGTAATAATGTTAATAATAATAAGAAAAATAACGGACAGCAATTATAATAACAATAATAATGATAATTATAATAATAATAGGTATAATATGAACAATGTTAATAACAAATAAACAATAATAACAATAATAATAAAAATAATAATAATAATAATAATAATAATAATGATAATAATAATAATAAAAATAATAATAATGGGAACTACATAATTGTTTTTTGAGAAATTGAGAAAAGAATGCCCAAAATATTAACCTCAAAGATACTCTTTGGGTGTCGTTCGAGCTCGGCAGTAAGTGTGGGTTTTATGGAGTTTAACTTTCCCAAGAAAATTTGTGGTCACATGTGAAAAGGAGAACCAAACTTAACGAAGAAGGAGACGCAAACCATATGGAAGAATTATAGTAGCAGCAAAAATTAGTGATTATGAGAATAATAATAATAATAATAATAATAATAATAATAATAATAATAATAATAATGGATGATATAATAACAACAATAATGATAATAGTGATAAAAATAATAAAAGAATAAATAGTAATAATAATAATAGTGAAATAAGAATAATAACGATGATAATGATACTAAAGATAATAATTATAATAATGATAATAATAATTGTAATACTAATAATAATAATGATAATAATAATAATAATAATAATAATAATAATAATAATAATAACAATAATAATAATAATAGTAATACTAATAGTAATAATAATAATAATAATAATAATAATAATAATAATAATAATAATGATAATAGTAATAATGATAATCGACAATAAGAGTAAGTAGAAAACAATGAAAATAATAATGAACAATAACAATAATGAACAATAATAATAATAGTAATAGCAATGAAATCTATAACAATAAAGATAATATAAACCATAATAATAGTAATAGGACTATAATTAATAATTAGGAAAGTTAGTATTGGTTAAGATAATAATTTTTAATATTACGTGTGAAAGCTTTCAAAGATTTTATGTTTTTTATTTCTGTTGGTAGATCGTTATAAAGTTTCGCGGATTTGAAGGAAACCGCTTGTCTTGCTTTTTCAAGTCTATAAAACGGGGGATTTATATGCAAATTATCACGCAGATTAATATCTCTTCGAGTTTGATTGTTACGGAAGCTATTTATTAGAAAATTACAGGTTTCATTATTCATTATTTTGTGTTGTTCTTTTAGTAGAGAAAGGTTTAGTAAATGTGGAAACTGTAAGATTTTAAGTTTCTTAAACAAAGGTTGGGTGTGTTCATTGAGAAGGCTGGCACATAGTAGACGAATGAAACGTTTCTGCACAATAATTACAGGGTTGAGAACATAGTTTCTGGCAACTCTATAAATTGGCAGGCAGTACAAAAGCTGTGTGTGTACATGTGCATTATAAATATTTTTTAAGATATATAGGGGAATGGATTTGGCAAGTTTGACTAATATATACATATATTTCGCTAATTTATTTACTAGTTGATTAATATGTTCCTTAAAAGTTAATTTGTCATCGAAAATCACACCCAGGATCTTGGCATTTGGGACTCTTTTCAGTTCTACTTGGTTTAAGTTAATTTTAATGTCTTCTTTTATGCTTTTATTGCTAATAAGTAATAATAATAATAATAATAATATTGCTAATAATAATAATAATAAAAAATAATAATAATAAAAATCATAATAATAATAAAAGTAGTTTTACCATTAATATTCCTGAAAAGAAGAAAAAAAATAGCTTCAATTTATTTCTCTAATTAGAAAATAATTAAAATAATGAAATCAAAACGTGCTACACAGTTCAATCATGCTCATTAACAAATGACAATCGAAAGATTTATAACTCATACACTAAAATCCAAAAATATTCCTTAAGTAACGTATATATAAGAAACATTATTACATTTTTCTCGTGTTTTTAGATTTTAACACTAATTTATTATATATACAGTTCTATTATTTATTATTATGAAAAGAATGTACTAAAAAAGTATTATAAAAGTATTAAAAATGGGATAATAAAAATTTTCAACATTCAAATAAATAATGATAATGGGTTATGAATATATATATATATATATATATATATATATATATATATATATATATATATATATATATATATATATATATATATATATATATATATATATATATATATATATATATATATATATATAAAGATTTAAGACGGTGATGATGATTTAAGTAGAGGTTCAGGTTTTGAGGGAGAGGTTTTAAAATAATAATAATAATAATAATAATAATAATAATAATAATAATAATAATAAAATTAATAATAATAATAGTAATAATATTTCAATAACTATGTTAGTCTAAATGCGTACACATAATAATGACAGTTATAGTAGAGGGTGTCCCACTCGCTTTCGGTTTCAGATATGTGCTATACAGATATCAAAATAAGAGTTAAATAATTAATAAAATTTGCCACGAATAAATCTTAGGGTGTGAGAATCGTACTGACATCGATACAAGTATTGGAAGTGACCGTCATTAATATCAAGGGCATACCAGCGCATGTTTTTCCATGTTAAGGAAGGTTACCACCAACATACTGGAAGTCGCAGCGTCAATTGCCTGTCGAATGTTGTTTTTTGAGTTGCATGAGAGTACGTAGCTTGATAAGATACGATTTCCCCTTTCAGTATATCCCATAAGAAAAAAAAAATCCAATAGGGTAAGGGCAAGCGACCATTTTGGCAAAAGTTATTAGGAAATGATCCAATGTTCAAAGAAGGACAATTTTGTACGTGATGATGTTGGTCGTGTGACGAGTAGAACCATCCTGCTGAAAATAGACAGTACGGAGTTCTACGTCATCTAAATGATTTACGAACTGATTGAAGATGTTCATTTGATGTTCACTTATATATATATATATATATATATATATATATATATATATATATATATATATATATATATATATATATATATATATATATATATATATATATATATTTTAAGATTTAAGTAGAGGTTCAGGTTTTGAGGGAGAAGGTTTAAAATAATAATAATAAATAAATAAATAAATAAATAAATATATTGAGTTACAAAGGGTTCTGAGGCGTTGAATACTTCCTATAAGCTCAATATATTATTATTATTATTATTATTATTATTATTATTATTATTATTAAAGTAATAATTTAGTATTATCAATTTTATCCTGAGAGAAGAACAGAAGTTAGATTTCAAGAAAAATGTCATTAGACAGTGATTTAAGAAATTCAAATTGAATTTCAAAAACTTTTAATAAAATAAATAAATAAATAAATAAAAAAAGAAATTACAAATATTATAAAGTATTCAAAAATGAAATATAAATAGTAAAACTAATACATATATTCATATATACACACACACATATATATATATATATATATATATATATATATATATATATATATATATATATATATATATATATATATATATATATATATATATATATATATATATATATATATATATATATATAAAGATACACTAACCGGATCACACTGAAACAAAATAATTAAAAAAAAATTGCTAGATCTTTCGACGTAAATACGTCCACATCAGACTCTCACAATAAAAAATAAAAAAAAAGTTAAAAAATTAAAAAAGGTTTAATATATATATAATATATATATATATATATATATATATATATATATATATATATATATATATATATATATATATATATATATATATATATATATATATATGTGTGTGTGTGTGTGTGTGTGTGTGTGTGTGTGTGTGTGTGTGTGTGTGTGTGTGTGATAAAAAGAAATGTTATCAAAAGGCGAGGAATTTTTATCACTATAATTACCAACCAAACAACTTTATTATTAATCGCTTTGCCGCAAAGTTAAAAAAAAAAAAAAATAAAAAAATAAAAAAAAAAATTAATAACGCACAGCAATTAAGAACAAGAACTAAGACAAGAAATTTGCCGAGAAGGGGGAGGGGCTTGTTGTTGGGGAGAGGCATAGTGCAAGGAGGGGGTATGAGGGAATGAGCAAAAAAAAAAACATGAAAATGAGGGAAGAAAGGGGCGGGACTTAATAAAAGATCTAGAAAGGATTAATTTATTCAAATAAATAATTAACATATATATTTATAATATCAAAATAAAAATAGTGAGTAATAAAAATAAAAAAAAAAAAAAAAAAAAAAAAAAAAAAAAAAATCTATATATATATATATATATATATATATATATATATATTATATATATATATATATATATATATATTATATATAATATATATATATATATATATATATATATATATATATATATATATTAACCCCATTTAGGAAAAAATAAATATTTCCTTTAAAAACTAAAATTTCAATTTGTCAAAGAAAAATATAGTGTTTACGATAAAAATAAATTTGTACCTCAAAAAAGTTACCCTTAAATTATGTTTTAAAAATATAAATTATTTAATGCGTTTATTTTTATAATTCTTTTACATCTCCCTTGATAGATTCTCGTAATAATAATGATAATATGAATCATTGTATATGTAAATTTAGTTTTAAAAACGTAGACTTCAACTTGTAAGAATTTACAACGAAAGTCATATATATATATATATATATATATATATATATATATATATATATATATATATATATATATATATATATATATATATATATTATATATATATATATATATATATATATATATATATATATATATATATATATAGATATAGATAGATAGATAGATAGATAGATAGATAGATAGATAGATAATATAGATAGATATATATATATATATATATATATATATATATATATATATATATATATATATATATATATATATATATATATATATAATATATATATATATATATATATATATATATATGAGAAAATATAAAACATACACTGCAAAAATTGTCCTAACGAATCGTTGTGACAAGGGGTAAAATGCTCCAGTAAAATTTTCAATACAAAATAAGACATATTAAGGATTAGAAACTCGCTTCACCGATTTTTTTTCTAATAAGAAAATAACTGAACATTTGGAGTGATATTTTTGTCACACGTCCCAACGATTCGTTAGGACAATTTTTGCAGAGTAGCAACAACGTTTCGGTCTGGCTGTATGGGACCGACATCAGGTCTAAAACGATCAAAAATTTTAATATTACAATATGTATGGTTACTTATTGCAACATATTTAAGAATTTACTTGAACGGACCAAAAATTAATTTTCAAAAAAAATGTAAAAAAAAAAAAAAAAAATTCCCCCACAAAATATAATTAACATTAAAAAAATATATAACAAAACGAAAAATAAAAACAAGTAAAATTACATACTATGCATTGAAACTAACAGAGAAATAAACTTAAAAATTATAATTACCTTAGTGCTACATAGTCTAAGCTGAGTTCCCTCTCTCTCAATATATATATATATATATATATATATATATATATATATATATATATATATATATATATATATATATATATATATATATATATATATATATATATATATATATATATATATATATAATATATATATATATTATATTTTTTTTTTTTTTTTTTTTATTTTTATAATATTTATAATAATAATAAACAATAATAATAATGATAATTTTAATGAAATTACAGGAATAATAATAATAATAATAATAAAAATAAAATATAATAATAAAATAATATTAATAATAATAATAATAATTTTTTCATTGTAGCTAAGTTGACACTATCTATCTTTAAGTTAATCAATATATCACTATTAAAATTACTTTACTAATAATTATAATTATAATTATAATTATTATAATTTCTTTAATTTCTACTAAACAAAATAAGCAAATTTAACAACCTAAGACAAAAGGGAATTAAAAGACAATTTTTTTTCTTTAAATGTATATGATAATAATGATAAAAATATAATAATAATGATAATAATATTTGATAATAATGATACTGTAATGATCGCAATAAAAAATCGTTAATAGCAAAAAAACCATTAATAAATAAAAAGTTACAATACTACAGATGAATATATAGCAAGAAGAATAAAAAAGCAATTAATTTTAATAGTAGTGGTAATGGAAAATAATAATAATAATAATAATAATAATAATAATAATAATAATAATAATAATAATAATAATATATTTCAGTACGATTTACAGACATTTTTTTTTAACTCTGTGCGTATACAATTTTATTAATCTTTCAGTATATCACCCAGGAAATTCTTGCATAGTATAATAAAAAAGATGAAACTTACAGTTCTCGTGCCTTAGGAAGCCTGTGCAAAGGAGTTTCTTAATGGTGTTATTTCCTAGATTAAATTTCTCGATCTGTTTGATTATTTAAATGAATTATTCCTAGAAACTTAAAGGTGTTGTAATCCATTACTTTGTATTTCTTTTGTGTGTGAGAGAGAGAGAGATGAGGGAGGAAGGGAGAGGGAGAGAGAGAGAGAGAGAGAGAGAGAGAGAGAGAGAGAGAGAGAGAGAGAGAGAGAGAGAGAGAGAGAGAGAGAGAGAATTTAAAATATAATCAAATTGCAATACGTTAAGACTGAGTTTTTAGACTAGAATTGACGTATCACTAAAAATAAAACAAAAAAATCTCTACTGAAACTATAGACATTTGGTAATAAATTTTAACATTATTACTATTTGACGAGTGTTTGTTTTGCATCTTCTTCATAAACCAGAAAGCAATAAATTTAAGTGAGGTTAATTTGTGCAAGATATATCTTTCGCAATACATACGATGCAATGCATTTTGCTAATTTTCCAAGGAAATACATATTATTTTTCTATTTTTATTTACCAATTTGCTTTATGTATTCTTTAAAGTTTAATATTTAGTTAATAATAACAGAAAGAATTTTTAGTTTACCGATTATTTTTATCTGAATATTATATCTTACGTTTAAATAATCATATTTTCTTCAAATTTAACAAACAGTTTATTTTTTTTCCTTTTTTTTATTTTTTACAAGTTGACACCACCACATAATGATTATTTGCGTTCATACACGACCATGATGACTGATAATGTATTTTCAACTTTTTGGGGAGAGAAGTTCGAGGGATTTTGCTTTGAATTGTTGATTAATGTAGATACATCATCTGAGAACGATACGGAATAGTTGTGTGAGTTCATTAGCTGGTTTGTGTGTCTTGAAAAAAAGTAGTAGTTCAAGAATGAATATATATTATATATATATATATATATATATATATATATATATATATATATATATATATATATATATATATATATATATAATATATATATATATGTATGTGTGTGTGTGTGTGTGTGTGTGTGTGTGTGTGTGTGTGTGTGTAATACCGGTTTTATTTTCCATATATCAATTAGAAAGTGTATCACCCACCTTTATATACCGATTTTCCTTTCTTTGATATACGTTACATACTTTATAAGCCACCTAAACTCCAGATTATTCCATTCAATTAGTACGATATCATGGTCTATTGTATAAAATGCTTTAATAAAATATAACAACAAAAGGCAGACGAGCTATATTCTTCAAAGTTTTTATATAAACTTTTTCAGTTGTAGCCTACGAAGTTGACCGGCCTCTTTTGGACTGAAAGTCGCTAATTTATTGCATTTGTATTAAAATATTCGGTTAATTGCTTAAATACTGTTTTCAAGAATATTTTGCTTTTACACTGTGCAAAGGATATAAGTCTGTAAATTTTAGAGAGGTATGGATCGTCTCTCATAAAAATAAAAGCCATAAAGAAAACTTTTATAGATAATAATAATAATAATAATAATAATATAATAATAATAATAATATTAATAATAATAATAATAAATAATAATAATAAATAATAATTATAATAATAATATAAATAATAATAATAATGATAATAATATAAATAATAATAAATCATAATAATAATAATAATAATAACAATAATAATAATAATAATAATAATAATAATAATGATGATAATGATGATAATAATAATAATAATTCAATTGCATCCTTAAAAGAGACTTTCTGAAGAGACTTGTCAAATGAGCATTATTGTAATGAAAATTTTCCATTTCTTAACTGTATGCTCTCCCTCTCTCTTTCTCTCTCTATATTTATACATATATATATATGACGATGTTGCTTTTGTTATCTCTTGAAAGTTTTGAATTTACATTATAAGTTGAGCGTACCTGGTTGCCATGGAAACCGAAAGAAATGCTTTCAACTTTAATTACATAAATTACATCAAACTGAATACACATGTGTAGAGAGACGGAATTTTTACCGCACAGACGTAGGATCATTTATCCACTCACATTCTCACAATTGCAAAATAATAATGATAATAATAATAATAATAATAATAATAAAAACGGAAATGATAATAATAATAATAATAATAATAATAATAATAATAATAATAATAATAATAATAACGGAAATGACAATAATAATAATGATAAATTAATAATTATATATATATATATATATATATAATATATATATATATATATATATATATATATATATATATATATATATATATATATATATATATATATATATATATATATATATATATATATATATATATATATATGAAGAGTGGAATTTCAAGGGGCTTGCCCTATTCGATGAGGGAAACTTTTCTAGGCAGTTTCTACACACAAAATCCTCATGTGGGATCGAACCAGTACCCTGAAGCACGTGAGTCGATCACTCTACCGTTCAGCCACGGTAATAAAAAAAATAAAAATAAAAGTAAAAAAATAATAATAAAAGTACACCACTACTACTACTACTACTACTACTAATAATAATAATAATAATAATAGTAAAAGGAAAAATTGTTCAAGACGTTATCTGCAGCTACTAATAATAATAATAATAATAATAATAATAATAATAATAATAATAATAATAATAATAATAATAATAATAATAATGCCTTTTAGAGCTTCAACAGAGGAATTCGGAAATTGGCAATAATTGTCGATGAAGCAAAACTAAAATATTTCTTTATGAGAGAGAGAGAGAGAGAGAGAGAGAGAGAGAGAGAGAGAGAGAGAGAGAGAGAGAGAGAGAGAGAGAGAGAGAGAGAGAGAGACCTAAAAGGAATGTGAGAAAGTTCAATTAGTTAAGACAAAATATTTTTGAAAAAAAAAACCTTCTAAGAGATAAAGTAAAAAACAATAAGAATGGGACGAGCCCTTCCCTTCTCTCCCTCCTCTCACAAGGTTTTAAAGAAGCAATCAAACAAACACATTTTTTATAATATATATATATATATATATATATATATATATATATATATATATATATATATATATATATATATATATATATATATATATATATATATATATATATATATATATATATATATATATATATATACATATGGAGAGAGAGAGATATTATAAATAAGTCTTTTTGAAAGAAAAAAGGAAAAAAAAGTCAGCCCCTCCTACAACTAGCAACCTTTATTCAAAAATGGCCGCTATTTTTTTTTTTTTTTTTTTTTTTTTGTTTGAAAAATTACCATTTTATTTTTTCTAATATAAGCACTGCACCAGGACGCTACAATTGTGAAGCACCGCACCGCACCGCACCGCACCGCACCGGCCCTACCGCGCCATATCGAACCTCAGCGTTCGTTAACAATAATTCATCACAAGAGTGAATCATCCTCAAAAAAAAATAAAAAAATAAAAAAAAAAATGAAAAAAAATAAAAATAAAAAAAACGTACGAAAATTTTAAGCTTTATTTTTGTAGTTTTTATTTCTCAAGTGATCAAGCGAATAAAGTTTGTATATATATATATATATATATATATATATATATATATATATATATATATATATATATATATATATATATATATATATATATATATATAATATAAATATATATTTATATATATATAATGTGTGTGTGTGTGTGTGTGTAGGTGTGTGCGTGTGTGCGTGTAACTCATATTTACATATAAAAAAGAATTTCAACAATTTATTTCCCATTATAAGTTCAATCATAGAATAAAAATATATATTTTCATATAATTATACTATGATTCTGTTCTATGAAATATTGAATTAAAAATTCTTATATGGTTTCTTGTAGTAACAAATTTGTTACTATGGGAACATATTTGTAGTAACATACAAGTAGAAACATATTTGATACCAACCCTCAAGTCGTGTATATATATATATATATATATATATATATATATATATATATATATATATATATATATATATATATATATATATATATATATATATATATATATATATATATATATATATATATATATATATATATATATATATATATATATATATTATATTTATATAATCGTAAGAGGAACTTAAAAATGAATAAATATTATTATTTTATTTCCTATTCAGTTTTATATATATATATATATATATATATATATATATATATATATATATATATATATATATATATATATATATATATATATATATATATATATATATATATATATATATATATATATATATATATAATAGCGCACATTTTTTCAAAAATTTAGTTCGCAAACGCAAAAGAGCACATGTCCGCAAATCAAAAATGTTTTTAAAGCGCAAATCTAAGATCGCAAAAAAAAATAAATAAATAAATAAAATTAAATAGAGCGAAAGTTTGCAAAGATGAATAATTTTTAAATTTTATTTGAAAGATGCAAATATATAACAAAAAAAGAGAAATATTTTAATCTTATTGATTCAATCATCTATAAACTCTTCCTCCTCGTAGCTCTCCTCTTGCATTCTGAACAGGGACATATTCCCTTTCATAAAGATAAATTTTTCAAAATTGCTGGATCCCATGGCTGTACTCTTTGGTCTTAAAATGTCGGAGCCTTAGCTAAACAACCTCTCTATGTCCGCTGAGTTGGCTAATGGGGTATTATACTTAATAAACAAGTCCACCCAGACCTCCTGTTATTCACTCGGAAACAGGTTCCTAGTGAGAGGGGTACTGTGGTGAACATTTACTGCATCCCAGCTATCCAAGGTTTGTCCCAACTTCTCCTCCAGAGGTTTCAGCTGGATATATGGGGCCTTCAGTTTCTGAAATATTTAGAAATGGTATCAAGAACTCAAATCTTTTTTAAGTTTCATTTGAACATTATGTCTGTGTATTGTGAATATATATGTATATATATATATATATATATATATATATATATATATATATATATATATATATATATATATATATATATATATATATATATATATATATATATATATATATATATATATAAGAGATACTTAAAATTTGTTCTAAATTATAAAAATAACTCACCTTAAATGGGTCCATTTCAGACTCAGTCCCATCACCTTCAGTGCCTTGATGTGGAGGAGTAAAATTCGATGCAATATTACACTTATTTCCTCCAATATCATCATCTAGACAGCTGAGTACTTCAACTCATTTAACCTACGTACCACTTCGAGTTTGAAGAGAGGGTGTAAGGCTGAACCTCGGTTCGAAGCAAAAGAGGAAAGGAAATTTACGCTTTTGCGCTCTAAAAAAAAAGTTGTTGAGCGCAAATGCAAAAGTGCGCATTTTCGAAATTTCGGGCAAACGCAAAAGCTCAAATTTTTTACCAAAAACGCAAATTGCGCTTTTCTCTTTCATTTGGGCTTATGCCCACCTCTGATATATATATATATATATATATATATATATATATATATATATATATATATATATATATATATATATATATATATATATATATATATATATATATATATATATATATATATATAAGACCATCCTTAAGTTGGATATTTCTATTACATAATTATAAGCATTTTTAAAAGCTTATTAACTTTAACATGACACCAGCTGCCTTCTTTTTGGTCCAGCTGTGTAAGGTCAAGATGTTCCATTAGGACCAGCTGGGAAAACCTCTTATTCACGGTCATTTAACCGCTTTATATATATATATATATATATATATATATATATATATATATATATATATATATATATATATATATATATATATATATATATATATATATATATATATATATATATATATATATATATATATATATATATATATATATATATATATATATATATATATATATATATATTATATATATTTTATATATATTTTTATTATATTTCTAACAATTTTAATGTTTTTTTCTTTTACTTTTTATACTTGGTTTGAAAAGGGAAAGATGGTCCGAAAACGTTCGCCTAAGAATTTTTTCGTTTTACTATTGGGTTTTAAATTATAAATTGTTAATCTGAAGTTTCTGGTGCGCTGATATATATATATATATATATATATATATATATATATATATATATATATATATATATATATATATATATATATATATATATATATATATATATATATATATATTATTATATTATTATAATATTATATATATATATATATATATATATATATATATATATATATATATATATATATATATATATATATATATATATATATATATATATATATATATATATATATATATATATATATATATATATATATATATATATATATATATATATATATATATATATATATATGAGAGTCACGACACCTTATATTTATATCAGGTTATTATTTTTAGTGATTAATAAAATAAAGCCCTATGAAAGGACGAAGGAATTTGGGAATAACGTCTCCTATTAGGAAAGGTTATATTAAAAACGAAATTGATAAGTAGATTCGAAAAGGAGTGCCAGGGAGAAGCGAGAAGGGCAGATGGAACGACCAGTAAGTTCACGATATAGAACCATGAAACAAGTGCCGACAACCCCTCCCTTCTACTACTACTACTACTACTAATAATAATAATGATGATAATAATAATAATAAAAGAACATAGGGCTTGATATAAAGGGAAAGAAGTGGGTTTATACGAGCTTTGCAATCAGAACTTGCAAGGTTATTGAAATCGGCGAAGTGCTTAATAAATTGTAGAACTTATAATTAACCTTGCCCGAGTCCCTTAGTTCCTGAATCCCCGTGTAGTCACGATAAAATAAAATTTAGATAATGATGACAAATTGGCTGTGCTTATAAAATTAAGTTTAAGAAATAAACGTAATAAGTGATCAAAGATATTTATAACCTTATACTTCTTAATAAACCGTGCAAATGCAAATTTTTTTGGCCAGATTGTTTTAAGCCACAGAAGAGCAAAGGAGATGGAGATGAAACAAATAGGCACTTAAGAGAATAGAGAATGGTGTAATATTCGACGTGATCTCAATGAAAAGACGGTTACATAATGCCATGCATTAGAAAAATTTCCCCAAAAGCAAAATCCACTAGAGAAAGAGGGAAAAGGAACCTCCCCCAAAAGAAGCCGACGCACCCAACACTCGACAGAAATTAAATGCCCTCTCCATCACCAAGCAACAACGACTCATTTATCGAAAGGAAGACTAGAATAGAATAGAATTTCCACGAAAGAAGTAGACCTACCAGCGACCACTATATTCAAGCAAATATGCCTCGATTTGACGAAAAACAGACGCAATCAAATGGGTAACATCCATGAAACCTAAGGAGAAGGTAAAATTGTTATCTACTACATTACCCACTATGCTAATCGCAAAATTAAAATTCCCTTTAAAGCAACAACTGTTTTCAGCGATTTACTACATGGCATAGAAGCAAAGTATGCACCATGACTCAGAGAGAGTGTACGCTCGGTTTTCAAACATGGGCTAAAGCCAGACGAAAGACCATCCGAGTTTTTCGTTTGGGTTAGAAGTGCATTGGTGCACACTACTTACTCATTGCTGTTGAACAAATATAAAAAGTTCATGAGAGAATTGTTTTTATCAGAATTACCAATCCCCATACAAATTTCGCTTCAAACTGTGATCAACATTGCACTAATAGAAGGATTAGTGCGAGTTGTCGACAGTATGTATAAAATATTTTGCACCCCCGAGGAATCGCAAAACCCCTTCCCCACAGAAGCAAAGGATAAGGACAAGCGTTCACCTGGCGAGAAAGCATAATGCGCTAAACTGTCAAATGCAGGAAAGAAGAAGAAATTAAAGACAGCGATTGCATAATATAATTAATAAAAAGTAAATCGGAAATTATGAAACAAACCAAGAATCTTTCGAGAAATGTAAATTTAATTTTATAGCCGAAATAATGTAAATCGAACCCTATGAAAAGGAAAATTCAAGAAGATACGGAGAATTTCCCAGACGTGGTGGAAGAGCCAGTACGAGGAGGAATAACAACAGCTTCAGAAACCACGCAGGAACTCGAGAAGATGGAGATCTATGCCACTATCATCTACAATATGGATATAAAGGCTTTAGATGGGAATTAGGACTATGGGGTAGAAAATCCAAAACAGATTAAAAGCCGAAATGACCCAATATACAACGCTTGAGAGTGAAAGTTAAAAAAGATGGAGAAACTAAAAGAAGGAAGAGTGTTCCAGTTGTGTATATATATATATATATATATATATATATATATATATATATATATATATATATATATATATATATATATATATATATATATATATATATATATATATATATATATATATATATATTCTGTCACAGTATTGCGTACTTTAGCAGCATTATATGTTCAAAATTAGAGGGGGAAAAAATTTCACTGTCATTGTCTTTTAGAATAAAAATATTTTTGAAACCAAAATTGGGAAACAGAATCGAACCCAAATTCGAATGAAATGCAAAACCAAATGATAAAAACTAATGTTAAAAAAAAAAAATTCCCATTCCTTCAACAATTTCAACTTGGGGGACCCCCAAAAAAAATATTTATCCATCGTTTTATGGGCAGTGAAAAGGACTGTGGAAAGGGGAAGTAGGGGGAGGTAGAATGATAAAAATGGAGGGAAACAAGACATAGAGAAAAATAGAGAGAGGATAAAAAAAAAGTGATAAACCAGTAAAGAGATGCATAAAGATAACGATTCGTTTCAAGGTTTTTATTGGGTGATGTTGATTACAATCATTGAACCCTAATGCACATATTGTCGGATCACGAATAAAAAAATTAAAAAAAATAAAAAAAGTTTGTTTTTATTCCTAAATTACCAAAAACCAAATTACTCCCCCAATCACTCTGTCTATTTACCCCACCCATCCCCCTTTAAAAAAAAAAAAAAAAAAAAAAAAAAAAAAAAAAAAAAAAAACCTACTCGGCAAATGCCACGACTGAGCTCTCCAAAATACAGAGCAAAGCCAAACGACTGAGTTCAGAGTTCTCATTTAAAGAGAATTGCTCTATTAAACTGTAATTTCCATTTCCACTAACCAACTCAATAATAATAATAATAATAATAATAATAATAATAATAATAATAATAAAATAAAAAATAAACTACAAGAGCATAATTGTTTCTTATTTTAACACATATATATATAATATATATATATATATATATATATATATATATATATATATATATATATATATATATATATATATATATATATATATATATATATATATATATATATATATATATATATACTTCTCTTTTAGCCATCCCCATAAACAAAATAAAAATGGTGTGATGTCAAGATACCTTAGTGACCAACTAATTGGCCCACGTCGATCAGTCCACCGTTTTGGAAAGGTTCCATTTAAACATTGTGACCTGGAGAACAGAATGAAGAGCTCCTGAAGAGCTCCTGAAGAGCTCCTGAAGAGCTCCATGTTGCTAATAGTACACAGCATTCTTATGGTTAAAGGAACATGTAATAGACAAATTAATCGACAATCCCACGAAAAACGATACTGATAATTTGGTCCGACTATTTCGGGGATATTTTGGTTAGTTAGATATTTTAGACGTAGTTACTAGTGAATATTTCTTCATCAGCAAAAAAATTAAAAAATAAAAAATAAAAAAAAATAAAAAATAAAATAAAATAAAAACAAAAAATAAAATTTGTCGAACCAAATGACAATTAGCTATTTATTATCCGCTGACAAAATTGCATGCATCTAGTACAGTCTCCTGGTTGTAGGTGCTGTACATGCTGTAGGTGTTATGTGGAATGTGCGAATCACTCATGTTTGAGGAATTCCAAGTTGAGGGGAGGTAGAATGGTGACCTTATCATAGGGCTCTTTTCCACTAAATCTATAATACTTTGGTACTTCATTTCCATTTTGCCTACGAGGACGTTCAGATATGATATGTGCACTGGGAAGTCTATACCGTGACTAACACTCAGATGTGATATATCCACTGGGAAGTGTACCGTGACTCACAACAATGTGTTGTTGAAATTTTAGATAAATACGTTTTTATCCGGAATTCTATCATGCGGAAACCACTGACGATACTCTTCGACCACAGCTTTAGAACTCTCGTTGCGAAAACAATAATCATATTCGCATAATCCAGATATTATTATTATTATTATTATTATTATTATTATTATTAGAATGTGTGGCAATGCTTATCACTTTTATTTCACGGTTGTCACGAAAATAATTCACAACTGACAGATGATTAGTTAACAAATGCTAATTTCCTTATGTGTAGTTTACCATATCTTACTCTACGTGATTGGCTGTTTAAACTTAAACCTTTAGAACGGTGTAATTTGAAAATAAATGAAAACTGGATTACAGCTTTTGGGTTTCTTAGAGGTATAGAATTTATGTATAGAATACATCCCGGAGTATGGTGCTTCCTCCCGACTCACCCTATATATATATATATATATATATATATATATATATATAATATATATATATATATATATATATATATATATATATATATATATATATATATATATATATATATATATAATATATATATATATATATATATATATATATATATATATATATATATATATATATATATATATATATATAAAGTATATATATATATAGCTTAAAGTCGAAGATTTAAGCGATTTAGTTTTTTTCCCCCCTTTAAACTGTTACACTTATCAAGAATTAATGGAAAATTTGGATCCAAACTTTTTCTTCTCATTGTTCGAAGGAGGAAAAAAAAAAAAAGTTAAAAGGAAAAAAAAATGTGGAGAAAAATCAAAGAAAATAGAATGAACGACTCTTTATTTAACGTTTTCAAGTGATTTTTCATTGTCTTAATAATAATAATAATAATAATAATAATAATAATAATAATAATAATAATAATAATAATAAAATAATCTACTACTACTAATACTAATAAATAATAATAATAATTAATAATAATAAAATAAAATAATAAAATATAAATATTAATTTTATAATTAAAACTGCATTTAGTAATATTAAAAAAATCAATGATATAAATATATATATATATATTATAATATATATATATATATATATATATAAGCAATATTAATATTATAATAGATTGTATTAATATAATATATATATTTATAGTATAATGAGAGTATGTCAATAGTAGATATATAGAATATAGATATATATATAGAATATATTATTTTGGGTGAAGAGCAGTTTATGAGAAGTTGGACGTCCTACCTAGGGTGTAGAAGTGCCACAAGATACAGATATGAAGATTGGAGGGCAGTAGGAATGAATAGTGGGAGGGTGATAATGGTGTGGATGTGTGCGTTGGTGTGAGAGAACTGTGACGGGCACCACCCCATTGAGAGTTGGAAAGGTGAATGGTAATATATATATTATATAGATATATATATATATATATATATATATATATATATATATATATATATATATATATATATATAGTATATATATATATATATATATATATATATATATATATATATAATAATATAGCACCTTCTATTCTTGGTTATTTGAAAGGATATTTAGATTACAAATCAGCATAAATAA
>SEYY01025138.1:60000-70000 GCA_009176605.1 Armadillidium nasatum
TAGGAAGCATGAGTTGCTGTAATTAATGGACGACATTCGACTAGCCATTCGCTGTGAAGCTTGCTCATGGGATAGAAAATGGTGTCCCACTACACTTTAGTTTGGTGGCCAGACAGTATCTAGATGATTTATATCGGAATAGTTAGCTTGGTAGAGAAGGATCGATAACCTGGCCTGTATAAGCTGATATGATTGCAGCTCAGTGGACTGTTTATTTTTGGCCATTTACGAGGAATTGTGCATGTTATACTAGTTTCCATAGTAAGAGCCCTCTTATGTCCATTGCAAGAAATCCAACCACATCTATCCACGTCAAGTCTACTAACATTATGTACTTGTAACGCAAAACCTTATTCTCATTTGGTACAAACTTTTGATGGGTGCATGTTAGAACATTTGTCAGTACAATTACGGTTCAAAGTTTGGCCAAGCAAATGTACTCTATAAAGATATAAAATACCCAACCTCTTCATCCCAAAATAAAATAAGTAGTTTACAGATGTGTAAATCCGAGGCATGTACTGTACATGTGCACCCACATGTACTGGTTTTCACACGCACACATATAAAGGAAATATAACGAAGGAATCTAATTATATAAAAATGATAAAACAAATTTTAAGACATCAATGGGATTGTATTTGGAAATCAAAGAAAATTGACTTATATTTTTTATTTTTTTTCATTTAATAAAGTAAAAACGAATAACACAGAGGTGAACGCATAACATATATATATATATATATATATATATATATATATATATATATATATATATATATATATATATATATATATATATATATATATATATATATATATATATATTGGCTCTCCTAAAGAAAAATCTAAATTTTTTATCTTTTTTTTCTTTTCTATGACTCTTGACCCTCAGCACTTTGGCAATTCAGCGAATCTTTCGATGTGGCGCTATATATCGAAAGCCTTCGATAGAGTCTGGCACAAAGTTTTAATTTCTAAACTATGCTCTTTCGGTATATCTATCCTTCTCTCTGATTTCCTCTCCTGTCTTTATACAACAGATGTGGTATTATGAAGACGTTTATCCTTTAAACCTATAAATAGTAGTATTCGTCAGGGTACTCAATCACCAACATTTTTTCTACTTTTCATTAATGACCTTCACTCCATCACTTCACCACATATACACTAGTACACCAACGATTTCACCATTCATTACTCTTTTCAGATTGAAAGGCACCCCAAACAAGAGGAAATAATTAACCCATGGAGGATGGGTATGAAGGAACTCGCTTCCGATCTTCTCGTATTTTTCAAACTGAGGGAGAGAAAACATGGTCGTTTTCTATGTTTCAAAAACGCAGTTCCTCTATATCCCTACTAGACACAACTCATACCTTCTTCTCTTCTTAATATTCTTGGTGCTTCGTTTTCTTGTTATCCTTCTTAGATGGATAACATTACATCTTATTCCAAACATGTTTCTAGATAATTGATTCACCTTCAAAATTTCTACAAGTCACTCCAGTCCCTTACTCTTCTAAGTGTGTTGTTCGAGCCTGTATGGCGTACGACTCACAGATATGTAGTGGTTCCACTTATACAACCTCAATGAAAAAGTGTGATTTAAGGGTTTTCGTATTATCATTTGTTTCGTTCTCACAAACTCTTTCCAGCACTTTCTGTCCATCGATATAACAAAAAACTCTGCTCATCTCAGCTCTCCTGTCTCATACCTCATCCATTGAGAAGAGCTGCGAGGCACACTTTTGTACATAGTCTCATCCTTTCTCTGTTCAACACTCTTACCCTAGACTAAACCGCTTTCTCCAAAATTACAAGAACTCTATTGGTAAAAAGTCTCGAACACACTCCCATCATCTACTTTTCCAATTTACTTCGCCTTTGGCACCTTCAAAGGCCACTTGTCGACCTTTAACAATGTAACAACTATGATTCTGGTATTTCCTTAAATCTCGTGAAAATTGTTAGGCCTCTGACCTATTCCCTATATATATATATATTATATATATATATATATATATATATATATATATATATATATATATATATATATATATATATATATATATATATATATATATATATATATATAGTAGAAAATAGAGAGGAGAGAGAGAGAGAGAGAGAGAGAGAGAGAGAGAGAGAGAGAGAGAGAGAGAGAGGGAGAGGAAGAGAGAGAGAGAGAGAGAGAGAGAGAGAGAGAGAGAGAGAGAGAGAGAGAGAGAGAGAGAGAGAGAGAGAGAGAGAGAGAGAGAGAGAGAGAGAGAGAGAGGAGAGAGAGAGAGAGAGAGAGAGAGAGAGAGAGAGAGAGAGAGAGAGAGAGAGAGAGAGAGAGAGAGAGAGAGAGAGAGAGATCCGCTCTACAAGTTTCCATGTATTCCAACAAGATTTCAAAAACGTTCTTTTCGACCGAAATAAATACTATAAAAGTAACGTAAATACTAAAAATTAGCAAATACTAACAGCGCAAATTTCTTACTTGTTCCAACTCTGCCTATATACTAGAAATATCAAGTTTTGTATCGAAATTCAAAATAATAATAATAATAATAATAATAATAATAATAATATTCTGGTAGCTCTCTATGACACCCATGGATAAGAAGTGGAAAACCGTTAAGAAGAAGACGAAAGAATAAATAATTCTCTTCAAGACTACATAAAGTAGTGAGTTGAAACCGGTTAAATTTGTTTTTAAGGAAGTCAACCAGTTGCCAACTCTTTTTTCCTGTATTATCAAACAGGGAAGCGAACTGGTTGTAAAGTTTGTTGACAAAGCAGAGAACCGGTTGACTACATCCATACGTCCTTACTTATTATTAAGCAATTGTGTTGTCAAACTTTTTGAATTAATTTAAAGTTTAAATGATTGTAAATAAAACTCTGATAAGAGACTATACCTAAGTAACTAAAGCTTAATATATATATATATATATATATATATATATATATATATATATATATATATATATATATATATATATATATATATATATATATATATATATATATATATCTATATATATATATATATATATATATATATATATATATATATATATATATATATATTATATATATATATATATATATATATATCCTCTGATAAAGGGTAGACACTATCACTGACGGGCAAAACCTTATTCAAGGAGTGTGGTTCTTAGCCAGTGGAAATTGAGTTATATGTTGTTTCTGACCAAGTTGATAAGTTACACAGATTATTTGGGTTTTGGATAGGGAAACCCTGCTCCGGTACAGATCAATGAAGTATATTTTTGACCACTGATGGGCATGGTTTCGAATCATTGATATTTAGACCTCTGTAGGATCAATTTAGAGAGAATGTGATATTGTATGTGTTGGAATAGCGTGGAATGTTGAAAGTGTTGGCTATGTTTTTAAGCAAAATATGAGCATTGAGATTAGCGTAATGATACACCTTACCGAAAATTGTAATTAATTAATTAACTACAGAAAATCCCCTACAAACGACAATTTTGTATGTGCGTTCAGATAACTTGATCGGAGTTTCGAGCCTCGATTTGTATACTTTGCAGTATACACGCGAGAGCGAGGGGCGAACCTCGATCCCTTAAGCCAGAGAAAAACTGACTTAACCCACTGAGCTACAGTGAACATGTTTATATAATTTACCCTTCCGAGAAAAAGATACACCAAGAATATTAAGAAAAGACGAATGTATGAGTTGTTTATTTTCGAAAATGTTATAACTGTGTGGAAGGTTGTGTCGGGTAAAAAGATGGAGGAACTAAGGGTTTTGAGACATTGAAAATGACCTTGTTTTCTCTGGTCCAATTTGAAATACGAGAAAGATCAGAGGTTAGTTGTTCCAAGACCATCCTCCTAGAAGAAATTAACTGCTGTTGGGAGAAGCGTCTTTCAAACGGAAAGGAATAATGAAGGGTAGAGTCATCGGCATAGGAGTGGATAAGCGATGAAGAAATAGAGAGATCATAAATGGAAAGTAGGAAAACGGTTGGGGATAGGACAGATCCTTGAGGAACAAAACTATAAATAGATTTAAAGAAAGAATCATGGCCGTCTACAAGAGCTGCTCTAGAACAACCAGAAAAGAAATTAAAGAAAATGAAACAGAGAGAAGGATAGATTCGGAAAGTACCTACAGTTTTTGAAGACCATACTTCCAGACCTGCTGGACAACGCACCGCTTGCGGTGCGCCGACAACTCTGGTTTCAGCACGTTGGCGTTCCAGCGCATTTCTGTACTGATGCGCTGGCGCAGCAAACCGTCGACTTTTGAGAATATTGAATTGAACGTGCAGGACTTGTTGCGTGGCCGCTGCATTCACCTGACCTGACGCCCATTGACTTTTATCTTTGGAGGTATTTTAAAGATATGGTGTATGAAACACCAATTACCTCTAAGGATCAGCTAATTGCTCGTAACAATGATGCGTTTGACCACATCACCCAGAATCTTGCCATGCTCGACAGGGTTGGACGGTCGTTGCAGCGAAGGTATTAGGCATGTAATGAGGAGCAGGGCAGACTGTTTGAACACACCTGCGATGTAAACATGCCTTCCAATAAAATGAATTAAGTACAACTGTTTCTATTCCATTTCCAAACTGTACGAGCGAGCAAACGGACTCATGCACGTGACTCCGAAACGACGGGTTCGGGGTATATGTACGTTAACAAAAAAATTTCATCTCTGTATAACCTATCGGTCTTACAAGTTTGCCGGTGAGGTCCAGTAACACCATATATATATTATATATATATATATATATATATATATATATATATATATATATATATATATATATATATATATATATATATATATATATATATATATATGTGTGTGTGTGTGTGTGTGTGTGTATGTTTGTATGTGTGTGTGTGTGTGTGTGTGTGTGTGTGTGTGTGTGTGTGTGTGTAATAGTGAGAAACTGACTATATTTGAAAGTAACAATTTCAAATTTATCTTTGAGATTCTCTCCTTTAGGCTATTCAAATAATAAAGAGAATGTAAGAGGAGTGAATTTAGTTTGAAAATACATAACAATAATTATAATCACTCCTATACCAATGAAACACACTTCCTTCAATATTAATAGAACAGCAGTTCTACTTAATTAAGATTGTTCCATTAATAATACTGTTACAGTGCTTGTGAAACCTAACCATTTTTACTAATCTAATATTCTCATTCCCATAAGTAAACTTTTTTTATTTGTAAAATTTTTGTCGGTTTTAAAATAAATTTTTAAAATTTTTTGCAAAGATGAGTTATGAAGTCATTTAATTAACAAAATTCGTACTATTCATTTAGTACTACTGCTCTTCTGCATTTGTGAAGGGTACTTCTCATCTCGTTTATAATATACTCGTATATTTCTCAATATTAAACGTAAATATACTCGTATTTTAATTGCTTGCAAAACGTTTGTCCTCTCATCTAGAGTTTCGTCAACACTAATTTAAATCTCTCTCTCTCTCTCTCTCTCTCTCTCTCTCTCTCTCTCTCTCTCTCTCTCTCTCTCTCTCTCTCTCTCTCTCTCTCTCTCTCTCTCTCTCTCTCTCTCATCCTTTAAAACCTTAAGCATATTATTTTCATTATTTTTCAAGGACTTAAAAAGTTCTTTAAAAAAAAAAAGAAAAAAAAAACTTTCTTCAAAACTAAAAAAAAAGTTTTTAATTAATATTTCTTATCCAAATCTTCTACTTAAAATTTTTTTTTTCCTAAAATCTAATGAAAAATTTTCTCATTTTTCTTCGAAATGAAACTAAAATACGATCACTAAAAAACACTAATTTTAATTCAGTTAATAATCTTCTATTTGACGATTTTAATTCATTCGTATAACTTTTTTTCCATACATAAATATTATAAAAAGAAAGAGGGACGAGGGGGGGAGTACATTCGGCGTCATCATTTATAATAATAATAATAATAATAATATCAATATTTCACATTACCTAATAAATTTACACTTTTTTTTATATTCGATCAAAGTATAACGAAAGGCAAAATATGAGACATTATACTATGATTTCACTACGTCTGAATATATATATATATATATATATATATATATATATATATATATATATATATATATATATATATATATATATATATATATATATATATATATATATATATATATATATATATATATATATATATAATAATATATATATAAAATAATAATAAAAGGTGTGTGTGCATGTCTGTGCTCCAAAAATATATATAACCATAAAAATAATTTTTTGTAAATCTTTTAAAAATTTTAATGAAGAAAATGGGATTTTGTTTCATGAGTGCATTCCTTAAACAGGTATCGTGAGAAGATCTCTAGTGAGTCACAAAGCTTCACAAATACATATATATATATATATATATATATATATATATATATATATATATATATATATATATATATATATATATATATATATATATATATATATATATATATATATATATATATATATATATATATATATATATATATATATATATTATATAAAATATAAATATATATATATAATATATATAATATATATATATATATATATATATATATATATATATATATATATATTATATATATTTATATATATATATATATATATATATATATATATATATATATATATATATATATATATATATATATATATATATATATCAGAGAAAGAGAAAAGAATTTTGTTTTATTTTTAATAAACCGTATTTGTAACAAAACTTCTCAGCACGAAATTATTTTTCCTTTGAATATCGAGACAAAATTTAATACATTCCTTAAATATAATAAATCAATAAATAATAATAAAAAATAATATAAATAATACTTTGTCATACTTAGCGAGAGAAATATTGGCTAAATATTTGAAGAACATTTTAAGTTTTTAAATTTAAAATAAAAAAATTTTCTTTTATATTTTTAAAATAAAAAAAAATATATATATATATATATATATATATATATATATATATATATATATATATATATATATATATATATATATATATATATATATATATTTATATAATTTAATATTTTTATATTTTTTTATTTTATTTTATTTTTAATTTAATATAATATTTTAAAATAACTTCTGTACTTTTATTCCTTTTTTTTAATATTTTTAGTATTTTAAATTCCAACTTTTATTTCTAATTTAATAAACCGCTCTTTTTATTTTCCAAAATTAATTAATATTAAAATTAATTTTACAATGTCTAAAATTTGTAATTAAATTTTACCATTGTTAGTGTGATCATGTTAAGTGTAAACAGTTTTATCATTAAAGTATTATACATGTACTAGTGATCGTACGAGATTCATGATTCCGATTCCGATTCCGATCCCGATCCCAAAAACCGCAGGATCCCAATAAGTTAATCCCGATATGAAAAACCGGGATCCTGAAAAATCAGGGTATTCTGATCCCGATATCAAGATTATTTTATGGCGAAAGAATTTTGTACTTTGGTAAAATATTTCACAGAATATTCATAAATTTCAATGATAAGGGCAACCAGCACCCAACATTTCCGATTTTATTGTCAGGGTAGCATAAACAAAAAGTTTTAGAATCGGCAAAAAAAAAAAACATCATCAATTATATTGGAAGATGAAAAAGAAGATTTTTCCGAATCTGGTTCGCGTTGATCAACGTTTCGTCGCGGCACCACTGAGTAGGGTTTCATCAGAATGACAATTCAAAGTTGATAAAAGCATGATTACTGACACGCTTTCTCGATTGCTGTCACAGAATGCAGAGGTATTCATCTGGTTAAATTACAATGTTCGCGCAGTTAGTAACAGCACTTTCTTAGTCCTCAAAGAGCACAGGGAGTTCAAAAACAAACATTAAGACACAGGACATGAACGTCAATTGACTGCTGAGCTCGACATATTGTACAGCGATGAAGAAACCAAGTGCAAAGTGTATAATCGACTGGTCCCATTAAGTAAGCCCTCTGGAGGTGGCACACATGCAGGTTGTATTCCCGCAAAACCCTCCATATGGACAAGTGACTTACGCACGTAGCATAAGCCACGGTACGCGTGCTGGATGACGGGGTTTCGCATAATCCCTCGACCACGTCAACCTCACAACACACCTTCCACCACCGACATGCTGAGGACAAAGTTTGCCCATTTTCCGTAGCAAATGTACTGTGGTGTAGATTTCTCCTGTTAGGATAACGTTGCTCGTAGATGCGACGTGCCTCGTCCATTTCCCGTAGCCTCACGGTAACACATTATCATGTCGGTCAATTCTCGCAACTCGTAGTCCATGTTGAAGTATATATGTACGCACACGAAGCAGAATAAAAAACCGGAACTATGTTACGTGGCATGGCGCGCACCTCGTCCGATGAGCAGAACTCAGAGATGACGGAATTTATATATGCCATTTAAAAAAATTTTTTTTTTCTCTGTATGACCTATCGTTCCTATCGGTGAGGTCCTGTAACACCATATATATATATATATATATATATATATATATATATATATATATATATATATATATATATATATATATATATATATATATATATATATATATATATATATATATATATATATATATATATATATGAACCGACCGGGGTGGAATTTGGTCGGGCCGGGGCCGGGCCGGGGCCGGGCCGGGGTCACCCAAATTTGGCCGGGGCCGGGGTTATGGCCGGGGTTTCCTAAAATTTGTAAAGAGGTCAAAAGCACTGAAATTTTAGGTTAAGAAAATTAGATATAAGGTTTATTTAATTGTAAGGAAGGAGTAGAATAGGCAACATTCACTTAAATTAATGATTATTTCCTTTTTCTCTAAAAAAAATCAGAAAATTACAGTTTTGTATATTTAAAGTTTAAAAAAAGTAAAAAAATTAAAAAAAAATTATTCTAATTCATAATAGTGATTTAACACGTTTACCTAGGTAAGACCCAAAGGTAAAGTTTGAAAAAATGTAAGATATAAAATTATCAATTTAACCTGTATTTATACATAGCATTGTTATTTTATTGCTTTTTATCAAACTTGTATCATTTAGCTGCATTATTTAAAAATTATTATTTTGTTTATACTTTCAGTCAATATGGCTAAAAGATCAGCTTCTGCAGTATTTGAATACTTTACAATGTTTCAGGATAGGCTCGAAATAGCTAAATGTAACATCTGCAGTCAGAAAATTAGAAGAGAACCTCCGGGTGCTATAAGTAAAAAAAATTTCAACCAAATCTTTTTGGAGTATCTAAAATCAAAACACAAAGATGAACATTCACTAGCAGAAAAGGAGAGGTCAAAAGAAACAGAAAAGAAAAAAATCTTAATTTTCTTATATTTTGTTTGAAATTTTTTTTTTATTATTTGACTGATTAGGCTGAAATTTTCAAAGTATGTGAATTTTTTCACGAAGTTCTGAGTTGATTTCGAGCATTTTTTTGAGTCTATAACGGCTTGAAACTTATTTGGACCCAAAGTTGAAAAAAATGAATAACTGGGTCAAACCACTGGTCCACATGAGCTGAAAATTTAACTGAATACCTTTGCCCCAATTTCTTGCATTGGTGGGAATAGATTTTTGATATCACGTCTAGAAAAAAGTTATAAGCACTTGAAATTTTTTTTGCAAAAATCGTACTTTTCTGGAGGAAAAAATTATTTAAAAAAAAAACGCTATCTACTATTTTTTATTTTTTTTTGTGAAATTGTTTAGAAGAGGGCAGGGCAACAATATTTATTTAGTGCATATTTAAATGCTCTTTGTTTGAAGCGAGATATAGCCTCTCAAACTTTGGGAATTTTTGAAATTTGGCCAAAAATGGACCTTTTTGAAGGCTATATCTCAAAACCAACGAATCTCATCGAATAAAGTACATAGAGGAATTTGTAGCCCCACCCCTCCTCTACACACCAAAAATAGGAAATGTTATAGTTGTATTTTTTTAAAAAAAAAAAAAAAAAAGATTTTGTCTGAAAAGGT
>SEYY01025138.1:80000-82500 GCA_009176605.1 Armadillidium nasatum
ATCAGATATATATTACTGCAAAAATTATTCAAACGAATCGTTGGGACAAATGGCATAAGTGTCACAACAAAAATTTTTCAGTTATTTTCTTATACGAAAAATAAATCGGTGAAGAGATTTTCTTATGCTTAACTTGTCTTTTCTCTATTGAAAATTTTACTTTGCCATTTTTGCCACTTGTCCCAACGATTCGTTAGGACAATTTTTGCAGTGTACTACTATGATTGATTACTTGTTGCGTGATATTATTACAGTTCATAATTTTCAATGATTAACACAAATAAGCGTTAAAATCTCGATTATCACTACTTTAATCACCTCTGATAACGTGAATTGACTAGTGAAACAGAAACAGAAACAAAAAACAAAACAAAAAACAAAAAAAAAACAAGTTTTATTTCAAATGAAAATATGCTTCATCTAATATTTTTGTGTTGCACTATGTCGTCACGCACAATGCATTTCACTAATATGCAAAATCTCATTGAAAAACACAGAGTTGTTATTTTATAAAACATGTTTCATGTCTCGTATTTCTTTGATGTGCGACCTGTCCTAAAGGCAGAAGAAGAAAAAAAAAGTTTTAAAAAAAAAGGATTTAAAAAAAAAAAAAAAAAAAAAAAAAAAATCGAAATAAATCAAGATTCTAAAGACAAACATTTTTATTTGTTTTTCTATTTACCTATTTATTTGTCGTTGTAGCTGAAGCTGTTCTGTAATGGAAAAGCCCAATACAAAAAGAGTAAGACAATACAAACAATAAACAAAATAAACAAACAAAACACACGCACAAACACACACACACACATACATATATATATATATATATATATATATATATATATATATATATATATATATATATATATATATATATATATATATATATATATATATATATATATATATATATATATATATATATATATATATATATATATATACTCAAACACACAGGCACATTCAAGGTGCGAAATTTTCTCTCAGTTACCACAAGTATACATAGGGTCCCATCCACTTTATATTTCTAATTATCCGAGTGGGCGAGGCCCCCCCCACCCTTTTTTTTTTTTTTTTTTTTGATAAGTTAAATTCACGGCAAAAAGACATAACAGTTATTATTTATTCTCTAACTACCTTATATTGATTCTCTTTATCTTTTAAGATGAGATATTGTGAGGTTTCTTCACAAGTTGAGTGTGTGCATAGTTTAGACCTAAATTCAATCCTGCTGTCCAATTTGTGCAACGCTTATGCATGCAACTTGGACTATGTCAACTGCTTTTCCTTCTGCACAAGAAGGATAGAAAGAAAGAGTTTAGGTCTAAACTATGCACACACACAACCTGTGGAAGGGGGATGCAAATGGTTAGAAACCTCACAACATTTCAAGTTTTCAACGTTACATTTACTCTTTAAAAAAAATTAAATTTACACACAAACTATTTAAATAAATCTATATGAAAAATCACAATTTCAAAATAATTTTTACTCAAAAGGAGAAAAGAGATTTTTTATTTTTTTTATTTTCTATTTATTTATTTAATTTTTTATTTATAATCAGCTCAGCTATTGATGTTCCTCTATATTTATAATATATATATATATATATATATATATATATATATATATATATATATATATATATATATATATATATATATATATATATATATATATATATATATATATATATAGAAACCGACCGGGGCTGGAATTTTGCCGGGGTCAGGGCTGGGCTCTGGCTGGGGTTGACTAAAATTTGTAAAGAGATCAAATGCACTGAAATTTTAGGTTAAGAAAATTAGATAAATTTAGTTGAGGTTTATTTAATTATAAAGAAGGAGTAGAATAGCCAACATTCGATTAAATTAATGATTATATGCATTTTCTCAGAAAAAAATTGTTTTTTTTTCAGAAAATTACAGATTTTGTATAATAAAAGTTTTAAAAAAGTACAAAAATTTTTGAATTTTTTTTCTCTGATTCACAATAGTGACTTAACAGGTTTACCTAGGTAAGAGACCCTAAGGTAAAGTTTGAAAAACTGTAAGATATAAAATTATCAATATAACCTGTATTTATACATCATTGTTATTTTACTGCTATGTATCAAACTTGTTTCATTTAGCTACATTATTTCAAAATTATTATTTTGTTTATATTTTAGTCACTGGATAAAAGATCAGCTTCAGTAGTATGGGAGTACTTTACAATGTTTCAGGATATTCTCGAAATAACTAAATATAATATGTGTAGTCAGGAAATTAGAAGAGGATCTCCGGGTCCCCCAAGTAAAAATTTTTCAACCAAATCTTTATGGGGACATCTAAAATTAAAACACAAAGATGAACATTCACTAGCAGAAAATGATCGATCAAAAGAAACAGAAAAGAAAAAGAAAATATTGAAAAATCAAGAAAAAAATCTTAATTTCCTTATATTTTTATTGATTTAATCCACCATTAATAAGTATAATTTGCCATTTTAACCCCGGCAG
>SEYY01025138.1:87500-97500 GCA_009176605.1 Armadillidium nasatum
GGTAATTACATAACCATGTAACACGTATCCTACAACATGCAATTGCAAACCATTTAAAACGTATCCCATAACACGCGTAACTACAAACCATACAACACTTGCCCTATAACACGCGTAATTACAAACTATGTAACACGTACCCTATAACACGTATAATTACAAACCGTGTAACACGTTCCCCATAGCACGCGTAATTACAAACCATGTAACACCGACCGTATAAAACGTGTAATTGCCCATTATTATAACAACTTGGATACGTAAAGTCAGACATTCATACATAAATTATAATAATAATAATAATAATAATAATAATAATAATAATAATAATAAAAATAATAATAATAATAATAAAACACTATTATAAATTAATGAATCAGAAAAAATAAACAGTTAAAAAAATAATATTCCAAATAAAAATAAATTAAAATATTCATTTACTCATGAAGTATTATTATGCTTTATTTCATTAATAATATTATTATTATTATTGTTATCATTTTTATTATTATTTCCCTATTCCTCCACACCTTACTTATTCCATAAGATACAAAAAATGACAAATGTTCAGAAATAATAATAATAATAATAATAATAATAATAATAATAATAATAAATAACAATAATAATAATAAAATAATAATAATAATAATAATAATAAAAATAATTATCATTAATATAATTTATTATTATTATTATTATTATTATTATTATTATTACTATTATTATTAACCTATGAAAGTTTTAAATAATAATCTCTTACAGCTACATTACACTTTTAATTCATAATTGCATGAATAAATAAAGTAAGCACAAAAAAAAGAGGATTTGAGAAACTACACAAATAAATAAATAAATAGTAATAATATAATATATATATATATATATATATATATATATATATATATATATATATATATATATATATATATATATATATATATATATATATATATATATATATATATATATATATATATATATATATATATATATATATATATATATATATAACTTTTTCGGAGATTTTATTTCAGCTGAATTAGAGTTGCAAAGGATGTCTAAAAAAAATAAATAAGTCTCAAGAACCTTTCTCTTACAGATAACCTTATATATATATATATATATAATATATATATATATATATATATATATATATATATATATATATATATATATATATATATATATATATATATATATATATATATATATATATATATATATATATATATATATATATATATATATATATATATATATATATATGAAAAATTGTGAAACACCAAAAGTTTGAGACTATATTTTGCTTGTGTTTTCGAAGACTGTGTTGAAAATATTTTTTCAATACGAAAAAAAATAAGACAAAATTTAAGAGTTAAAAAAAGGGGTTTAAGTGTTGGAGTATAATAAAAACACCTAGATCTAACCCACCCTAGATCTACCGGTCTAAAAAGGAACAACGTTCTAGAAAAGTAAAATGATAACAAAACAGACCTAACCTAAAATAATCTTTACTTGTTAACTGTTTTCTAATGATTAACTTTTTTAAGAAGGGCTAAACAAAGAACCACACAAATACATACACGCACATTCTCATACACGAGTCAAATGACAAATAAATTTTGAATTACAATAAGCAAGAAAAAAAAAATGTTTTGAGTAATATGCGTATATAAATGTATGAAAAATATATACAAAAGATATGTTAATTGAACCAAATCTTATTTGATTTCATTCAGGTTGAAAGAAAATTTTACTTCTCAAGTTTATAAACAATCTTTATTAATCTTACATATAAAACAATAACCTCAATACAATTGTTATTGCATCTAATAATAATAATAATAATAATAATAATAATAATAATAATAATAATAATAATAATAATAATAATAATACTGCATTGATCTAAAACTGAATTCATATCCGAAAGATTTTAATTTCAAAACTCTAAAACCAAAAAAATACAAGAAAGAGGAGAGGAATTATTCCATTCAAGCAGGATGTAATAAGTACCAAATACCATCTATTTGACGATACCAAATCTACAGCTAAAAAGACCCCACATCCACTCCTCCCCCATCATCACCTAAGAGTTGGTAGCCTCCGGTGATGCTGTTGACAAATGACCTGTCCATTGCTAATTAGTTTGACAAGCATGTCTACTGATAGAAGTCGTTGGAACTCAATAATCGGCTCGTATTACACCACCGTTGTGAGGTATTTTTCATTTTTAACTTTATTTCATTTTTTTTCTTTCAATTTACTACCAAAAACTACATTAAAATTTTTTTAATTACTATACAATATCAAAGATTTAGACAGTATTATTTTAATTATTATTATTCAGAATGTTTCTTTAAAACTTAATATACGCAGCATTAATTAAAATGAATGACTATCAGCCACATCTCCGCGGTTTCAATATTTAATTTGTAGTCATTTTACCCCCAGGCTACAAATTAATCGAGATATTATTTGACATAATGATAAGCCTTTAAATTATATTAGGTAAGAGATCATTACAATAATAATAATAATAATAATAATAATAATAATAATAATAATAATAATAATAATAATTTCAAGTATTAAATACAACTTGTTACTCCTACGATCCCAATTAATATTCATACATAATCCTTTACTTTTGAAATTGAATTCATTTACTTTAAAGAAAACTTTTAATACAGTTTTTCATTATATATATATATATATATATATATATATATATATATATATATATATATATATATATATATATATATATATATATATATATATATATATATATATATATATATATATATATATATATATATATATATATATATATATATATATATATATATATATATATATATATATATATATATATATGGGGGAGGACGTAGCGCCGTCCGAAGCGATGCAAGTACCCCCATTGGGCATAACCCACGGAGTGATAGGATGGGCTAGACTATTCCGTTTCACTCCGTTGCCCTTTGGTTCGTTCCTTTTCGCGTTTCACCTTCTCAGGGGGTTCTCTAGCGTACCCCGCCTCACACTGGAGTGTCTATGCTCCAAATACCTCTCCACCCCAATTCTTCACATGTTCCCACATTTTACATGCACTTACTCTTACATTACCTAAAACAAAACAAAATAAAATGGCGAAACCAACAGCTGCCTCGGAGATGCTTAGAGGGGCGGCATCCAAAGAATGCCCCTCAACCTCCACCCCTCACCCCATCATCACTTGGGAGTTGGTGGCCTCCGATAATGGGGATGGTGCCGCCATGACCCGGCGTCCGGCTTGCCCCGATGCACGGTCTTCTTTTTTCATTAATTTCTGCAACATTCGCGGTCTTTTTTCTAATTTCCCTTTTGTCGAACACCATCTCTCTTCTTCTAAACCTCATCTCTTATTTCCTAACCGAAACTCAGGTGCTTGAGTGTTCTGACAGCAAACCTTATTCTGTTACCTCCTACTGTCTCTATCCTCAATTTTCAGCCAAAGGCGGTTGTTGCGCATATGTGCGCAACGATGTTATTTGCTCTCGTGTCTCTAATTTGGAGTCTTCATGAATTTTCTACCTTATGGCTTAAGCTCTCTTGCAATTCTACTACTAAATTTATTTGTTCTGTCTATTTATCTCCTAATTCTACTGACTATAAAAAATTCTTCGACTATTTAAACTCCAAAATAGAGCACATTCTATCCTCTTCTCCTTTCTCTGAAATCATCATTTTAGGTGATTTCAATGTTCACCACCGCCAATGGCTTTCCTCTAGTTCTCAATCTCCAGCTGGTGAACTCGCCTTCAACTTTTCTATCCAGAACAACCTTGAGCAGTTGGTGCAACTCCCTACCCGTATCCCTGACCGTCTTGGTGATGAACCCAACATACTTGATCTTTTTCTTAACTTCTAATCCTTCTCCTTATACTGTTAAACTCTTTCCTCCTCTGGGTTCATCCGATCACCTTCTTATCTCTGTATCTTGTTCTGTCTCTTCAAGTCTTCCGCAAGAACGGCCCCCGCCTTCGGCGAGGAGACGTTGTGGCACTTCGGTGCTGCTAAGCTGGTCAGACTTGCGGTTGTACTTCTCTGATTTCCCATGGAATGATTATTGCTTTCGTGGGAGGGGTCCCTCGGAGTGTGCTGAGCGCATAACCGAGGTGATTCTCTCTGGCATGGAGGCGTACATTCCATATTCTTTCCCTTCTACTAAACCTAACAAACCTTGGTTTAACTCTGCTTGTTCTCGTGCTATCCGCCGCAGGGATGCTGCCTTCAGGGATTACCGTCGTCTTCAAACTCCTGAAACTCATGCTAACTTATATTTCATCCCGGAATCGTGCAAAATCTATTCTTCGAGATACCAAAAACTCTTTTCTCCGTAGCAAAATGCAATAATCTTTCTGGTTCTTCTTCATCTCGTCCTTTCTGGCATTTTGCAAAAAATGTCAACTCTAACTTTGCTTCTTCCTCTTTCCCTCCTCTAGTCTTCTGATGGCACAACTGCCATTTTACCTTCTACTAAAGCTGAACTCTTCGCTCAAACTTTTGCCTCTAATTCTAACCTTAGACGATTCCGGAGCTATTCCTCCTCCTTCAACCCCCTCCAACTCATTTATGCCTAAATTGTAATTTCTTCTAAAGATGTCATTTCTGCTCTCTCTGAGCTTAACACTAAGAAGGCGTATGGTCCTGATGGTATTCCTCCTGTGGTTCTCAAAACTTGTGCTTCTCTGAGCTTGCACCCTGCCTTGGTAAACTATTTCGTCTTTGTCTTTCTACTTCGAACCTTCCCTTCTTGTTGGAAACGTGCTCTCATTCAACCTGTGCCGAAGAAGGGGGACCCTTCTCAACCCTCTAACTATCCGTCCAATTTCTTTAACCTCCGTTCTTTCTAAAGTTTTCGAATCTATCCTTAACAGGAAGATTTGGAAACATCTCAATTCTTCTAATCTTATCTCTGATCGCCAGTATGGCTTTCGTAAAGAAACGCTCTACTGGTGATCTTCTTTCCCTTCTCTCTGACTCTTGGTCCTCCGCTCTTCGGCATTTCGGTGAATCTTTTGCTGTGGCGCTGGACATATCGAAAGCTTTCGATAGAGTCTGGCACAAAGCTTTGATTTCCAAACTTCCCTCTTTCGGAATCTATCCTTCTCTCTGTGACCTCCTATCTAATTTCCTTTCCGGTCGTTCTATAGCAGCTGTTGTAGACGGCCACCGTTCATCCTATAAATCTATAAATAGTGGTGTTCCTCAAGGATCTGTCCTATCTCCAACACTTTTTCTAATTTTCATTAATGACCTTCTCTCTATTACTTCATCTCCTATCCACTCCTATGCTGATGACTCCACCCTTCATTATTCCTTTCAATTTGAAAGACGCCCCTCCCAACAGCAGTTATTAGACGCAAGAAGGATTGCCTTGGAGCAACTGACCTCTGATCTATCTCTCATTTCAAATTGGGGCAGAGAAAACATGGTCGTTTTCAATGCCTCAAAAACTCAATTCCTCCATCTTTCTACTACTCGACACAATCTTCCACACAACTATGATATCTTCTTCGAAAACACTCAACTCAAACCTTCATCTGCTTCTTAATATTCTCGGTGTTTCTTTTTCTCGTGATCTTTCTTGGAAAGATCACATTATTTCTCTCTCTAAACAAGCTTCTAAGAGGTTGGGTGTTCTGAGGCGCCTTCGTAGTTTTTTTACGCCACCCCAGTTGCTTGCTCTGTATAGGGGTGTTGTTCGCCCCTGTATGGAGTACGCCTCGCACATATCTGGGGTGGTTCCACACACACAGCTCATCTTGAAAAGGTGGAGTCTAGGGCTTTTCGTCTTATCAACTCTCCTGCTCTTACTAACTCTCTCCAATCTCTTTCTGCCCGTCGAATTGTTGCGTCACTCTCTCTTTACTATCGCTATTACAACGGACACTGCTCTTCTGAACTCTCACGTCGCATACCTCCTCCACTGAGAAGGGCTCGTGCGACACGTCTTTCTACACAGTCTCATCCTTTCTCTGTCCAACTCTCCGACCCCAGACTTAACCGCTATGCTCAATCTTACATGTACTCTACTGGTAAAGTCTGGAACACACTTCCTTTATCTGTTTTCCCAACTTCCTTTGACTTGCACACTTTTAAACGCCGTGTATCGGGTCACGTCGGCCATTAGCGACCCGATTGATTGCTTCCCAACTCCGGTGGATATTGGTAGGCCTTGGCCTTTGCCCACCGGAGGGAGACATAAAAAAAAAAAAAAAAAAAAAATATATATATTATATATAATTAGTTTACGAATATAACCAATACCTGTCTCAGAAACTTAAGATGATACAACGAAACTTTCAGGCCTTCAAAGAAAATCCTTACACTTCTTTCCCCTTTTGATATAATAATAATAATAATAATAATAATAATAATAATAATAATAATAATAATAATAATAATAATAATAATAATAATAATAATAATAATAATAATAATAATAATAATAATAATAATGTAGAAAAAAATTAAAAAAGTAAGTATTTCAGTCATATTTTATGTTAGTCTCAAAGAATGAATAACTGTGTTGAAAACGTTTGTCCTTTTAAGAAATTAAGTTAAATGAGTTTTATTGTTATATAAATAAAAATTTCTAAATAATTTAAAAAAAGTAAAATACATTTAATATATTATCAGTTTAGGTTTTTATTAAAATTCTATTACAGTTTTTATATTATTGAATATTTTATTTCAGTATATTCTTCTCTTTTTCGCATATATATATATATATATATATATATATATATATATATATATATATATATATATATATATATATATATATATATATATATATATATATATATATATATATATATATACGTGGCTCAAACGGTAAAGTGAGTGACTCACGTGCTTGAGGGCGCCGGTTCGATCCCACTTCGGGATCCTAGGTATATACTACCTAGAAAAGTTCCTCTCCTCGAATAGGGCAATGCCCGTGAGATGTGAACTTTTAATAAAAAAAAAAAAAAAAATATATATATATATATATATATATATATATATATATATATATATATATATATATATATATATATATATATATATATATATATATATATATATATATATATATATATATATATATATATATATATATACTATATATATATATATATATATATATATATATATATATATATATATATATATATATATATATATATATATATATATATATATATATATATATATATATATATATATATATATATATATATATATATATATATATATATATATATATATATATATATAATAAACGCTCTCATTTATAAAATTTCCTTCAATTATGCAATAATAATATTGACCTAATTGAACAATGTAAAAAACAAACTACATTTCTGAAGTCAAATTCCAAATTTATAAAAGCTAAAATTCAAAAAATGAAAAAGCAAAATAAAAATAAAAATGGTAAAATAATAATGAAAACGAAATGAAACAAAGCTAAATATAAAAACATTCTAGGGAAAATAATACAACTATTTCAACTATCAAAAGAAAAAATACAATACAATAACAGCAAATATTATATATATATATATATATATATATATATATATATATATATATATATATATATATATATATATATATATATATATATATATATATATATATATATATATATATATATATATATATATATATATATATAGTGATGGCATCCGCATCCGCACCAAAAAATCAACATCCGCATCCGCATGCATTTTCGAAAAATTTAACATCCGCATCCCGCATTCCGCATCCACACTTCTCCAAAATTCGAAAAATTCGCATCTGCATCCGCAAATTAGAAAATATGACATCCGATCCATCACTAATATATATATATATATATATATATATATATATATATATATATATATATATATATATATATATATATATATATATATATATATATATATATATATATATATATATATATATATATATATATATGCGAATTGTAGATCAAGAGTGAGGGTGAAGAGAGAACTATCGGATTGGTTTAGCATAGGAGTGGGATTGAGACAGGGGTGTGTAATATCTCCATGTTATTTAATCTATTGATGAATGGTTTACTTAGAAAAATGGAGGGAGAAAGAAAGAGTATTACGTTGAGAAATATGGAGGATGAATGTGAAGTGAATGTTTTACTTTTTGCAGATGATGCGGCATGTGTTGGTGGCAGAATCTGGAGAAAAGATGAGAATACTTGTGAGAGAGTTTGAAGGGAAATGTGCAAACACGAGATTGAAATTCAATCCAGCGAAGAATAAAGTTATGAGGATTGGAGGTGGAGATGAGGAAATGTGGAGGGAGGAATTGGTTTGTAGAAGTGTGAGAATGGAAACTTGAGGAGGTGAATGAATTCAAATATCTAGTAATGTTGGGTGGAAGGTAAGGGTGGGACGGAAAAAGAAATAAAGAACAGAGTGGTAGAAGGAATGAAAGTATTAGGGGGCCTAAGAAAAGTATCGAAGAAAGGAAAAATTTCGAAAGAAATAAAGATAAGAATGTTTGAATGTATGTGTTCACCTTCTGTATTGTATGGGTGTGAAACATAGATGATAAGTGTTCGGTCGAGAAAAAGTTTCAATGTCTTGGAGATGAAAGATTTGAGAGCGATATATAAATTGAGAAGGATTGATAGGATTAGAAATGAAAGAATAAGGGAGATATGTAAATGGAAGAAGGGTGTAATTGATAGAGGAGGAGGAGGATGTGCTAAAATGGTTTGGACATATGTGAAGAATGAATGAGGACAGAATGGTGGGCAAGGTACTTAGATTCCATGTGGATAGAGGTAGGGATAGGGGAAGGCCGAAGTGGAGATGGATGGATGGAGTGAGAGAGATTTTGATGGAAGGAATTTGAGTTTAGAAGAGGGTAGAAGATTTGTGGAGACAGAGAGAGATGGAGGGCGGTGGTGAAAGGGGTTGAAAGGTAAGAATAGTTATGTTTGTAAGGGAATTGTGGCGGGCACCACCCCACGAAAGTGGGAAAGGTGATAATGAAATATATATATATATATATATATATATATATATATATATATATATATATATATATATATATATATATATATATATATATATATATATATATATATATATATATATATATATATAGTGATGCATACGCATCGCATGCATCCTGATCAAAATTAACATCCGCATCCTCATCAAATTAACGCATCCGCATCCGCATCAAAATTAACATCCGCATCCGCATCCGCATTTTCAAAATTAACATCAAATTCCGCATCCGCATCCGCACTTTCGAAAATTCAACATCCGCATCCGCATCCGCATCCGCATCCGCACTTCTCCAAAATTTCCGACATCCGCATCCGCAAATTAGAAAAAAATGACATCCGATCCATCACTAATATATATATATATATATATATATATATATATATATATATATATATATATATATATATATATATATATATATATATATATATATATATATATATATATATATATATATATATATATATATATATATTGACCGACTGGGGTTCCGACTCCGGCCCCGGCCAACCTCAGCTAAAAATCAGGGAAAACCGGGGTTTGCACGCCTGGGTTAACATTTCAAATTATACTTTTTAATGGTAAATTAAATCAAACAAAATATAAGAAAAAATTTAATTTTTCTTATATTTCTTCTTTTTTTCCAATATTTTCTTTTTCTTTTCTGTTTCTTTTGACAGCTCGACTTCTGCTAGTGAATGTTCATCTTTGTGTTTTGATTTTAGGAGCCCCCTTAAAGTTTTGGTTGAAAATTTTTTACTTTGGGCACCCGGATATCCTCTTCTAATTTCTTGACTGCAGAGGTTACATTTAGCGATTTCGAGCCTATCCTGAAACATTGTGGAAAGTACTCTCATACTGCTGAAGCTGATCTTTTAACCATAGTGACTGAAAGTATAAACAAAATAATAATTTTG
>SEYY01025138.1:107500-111257 GCA_009176605.1 Armadillidium nasatum
AAAATGGGCGTTCAAATCAAAATGCATATCGTGCACTTCGTGATTTTTTTGGTCAATTTAATCGTCCAAATGTGCGTACAATCGGAAAAATCGTGAAAAAATTTGAGCAAACCGGGTCTGTAGGAGATTTGAAAAGACCAGTGCATGCTCGTACAGCTCGTACTGCAGAAAATATTGCTGCTGTTCGCGATAGTGTGGCTGAGGAGCCATCCACTTCAACTCGTCGTCGTGCCCAACAATTGCACCTCTCACGCTCGTCGTTGATGAACATTATGCATAAAGACTTGCATTTAAACGCTTACAAGGTGCAATTGACTCAAGAACTAAAGCCTCTTGACCATACAAAACGTCGTCAATGGTCAGAATGGTGGCAAGAAATGGCAACAGTGGATGATCAATTTTCGAGGAAAATCATCTTCAGTGATGAGGCACATTTTCACCTCAGTGGATTCGTCAATAAGCAGAATTGCCGCATTTGGGCGAATGCTAATCCAAGAGTGATTGTCGAAAAACCAATGCACCCACAAAGAGTGACTGTTTGGTGTGGTTTATGGGCTGGCGGCATCATCGGGCCGTATTTTTTCCAAAATGAGGCCGGTCAGGCAGTTACTGTGAATGGTGTTCGCTATCGTGAGATGATAACGAACTTTTTATGGCACGAATTGGAAGGTATGGATGTGGACGATATGTGGTTTCAACAGGACGGTGCCACTTGCCACACAGCTAACGAAACAATGGCTATTTTGCGCGACAAATTCAATGGCCGTGTTATCTCACGTGGTGGCGATGTCAATTGGCCGCCAAGATCATGTGATTTGACACCGTTGGACTTCTTTCTTTGGGGTTATTTGAAAGAAAAGGTGTACGTCGATAAGCCAGCAACAATTCAAGAGCTAAAGGATGAGATAATTCGGCACATTAACGGCATAGAACCCCAATTATGCCTCAGCGTCATCGAAAAATTGGACCATCGGATGGAGGTGTGCCGCCGAGGTCGCGGCGGCCATTTGGCCGATATTTTGTTCCATACATAATTGAACCATACCATATTATCATAATAAAAAGAAATGACAATAAATTCCTAAGTAATTTGTGTTTTATTCAAAATCAACATCGGCCCTTAAAATTTAAGCACCCTTTATATATATATATATATATATATATATATATATATATATATATATATATATATATATATATATATATATATATATATATATATATATATATATATATATATATATATATATATATATATATATATATATATATATATATATATATATATATATATATATATATATATATATATATATATATATATATATATATATATATATATATATATATATATATATATATATATATATATATATATATATATATATATATATATATATATATATATATATAGAGGGAGAGTACTGAAAGTGAAGAGGAAGATGAAGATCTGAAGGTCATAAAGTATCAGAGGGAGAGTGCGAGTTTCGACTCTTAGAGAGAGTGTTCTAGAGAGCTCCAGTGGGAGAGTCTGAGAGGGCTTCGGAGGAGCTTCACTGGATTGTTGTAGTGTTGTGTTAAGTGTTGTGAGGGATTAGTGAAGACCTTGAACATTGCTCTTCACTTCGTGAAAAGTTATAATTTTTAAAATACGTTTAAAAAAAAAAAATATTAATTTTAATAAATAATCTTACGTGAAGCAACAAAAGTTTAATTTTTATTCTCTTGAAGAAACTAAATATAATATATAATATAAGAAATTAATTTAAAAATTTTTTTGGACATTGTTCTTCACAGTACTGAAAAGGATATTTTGAATAAATAAACTGGAGGAGCAGGAAAATTTAGATAAATAAATAAATAAAAAAAAAATAAATAAAGAGAAATAAAAGGAAAAAATACACTATGTGTGTATTTGTGTGTATTTGTTTTGTTTAGTTTTTGAAGGAAAGAAGAAGGAAAGAAAGAAATTTTTTTTTTTTTTTTTTTTTTATAGTGCATATTTTTAATTTTTTATTTAGTGAAGTTGCAGTGGTTACAAATATAGAATACAGTGCTTATTTAAGTTTCTTACTAAGAATTTATTATTTTTTGTAATTTTTAGTTACAGTGTTAGCGTTTAAAGTGTGGTGTTTATTTTAAGTGCTTTAATATAAAATAAGTGTATATATTAGATTATTTTTTTGTATTTTAATGTGCTTTAGATTTATTTTATTTTTTTTTTTTTTAGATTATTTTTTGTATTTATGTACTTTTAGTGTTATATATTTTTAGTGCCTTATAATTTTATATTATTAATATTTTTAGTGATAGTGATAATTATAAATTAGTAGTAGTGTTATATTATATTTTGGTGATTTTGTATATTAGTGATTATTATTAGTTATTAAGTTTTAATATTTGATTATGTATGTTAGTAATTGTTATTAGTTATTAAGATTTAATATTTTTTTAAGTATTAGAATAAATTAGGTAATATAAGATATTAGTAGGAGCCTCGAGGAATTGGTAGTATCCTCAGGAAGTGGAACCTACCATAAAGCGTCATATTTCGTGTGTGTGAGTGAGTGAATGAAGTCAAAAGTGATGACTGAAAGAAGGGGAGCTACTAAGATACTGAAAGTGGGAACGTTAAATGTAAGGGGAGTGAATAAAGAAGAGAAAAGAGAAGAAGTGGGAATAGTGATGAAGGAAAAGGGATTTGATGTGTTGGCATTGACGGAAACGAAATTGAAGGGTAAAGGGGAAATTTCCTTTGGGATGTACAAAGGTATATACACTGGTGTAAATGAGAGGGTTAGAGCAAGAGAGGGAGTGGCAATAGTTATGAAAGATGTGTGGTGGAGTTGTGTGAAGGGGAGTGGCAGTATAGGAGCCAGAATAGCCTGGGTACGTTTAAGGGTACGGAGGGAGTACTGGGTTTTTATTTGTGCTTATGCACCGGTGGTGGGAACAAATGAAATGGAGAGAGAGGCATTCTGGGAGAGTCTGAATGAGTGTATGGGGAAATTTGATAATGGAGATCACATATGTTTGTTGGGAGACCTGAATGCGAGGGTGGGTAATAGAAGTGTGAAAAGAATAGTAGGACCCTTTGGGGTAGAAGGTGTGAATGAAAATGGGACTGAATTAATTGGAATGTGTGCTGCAAGAAGAATGATGATTGGTAATACATGGTTTATGAAGAAAGACATTCACAAGTATACATGGGTGAGTGGGGTGAATGGGGAGAAGGGACTGTTGGATTTCGTATGTGTGAGATGGGAAGACAGGAGTAGATTATTAGATGTAAATGTATTAAGAGGAGCAGCCATGGGTATATCTGACCATTACTTAGTAGTGGCGAGGGTCAAGGTTAAAGGAGGTTGGGAGAAAGTAAAAGTGAGAAAGAGGGTGGTGGAGGTGGTGCAGGTAGAAAAGCTGGAAGAAGAGGAAAACAGAGATGATTACATAAGAGGAATAAGAGAGAAATGGAGAGAGGTATTGAGGAGTGAGGTGGAGGATGTTGAAGAGGAATGGAATAAATTGAAGATAGCTTTAGTGGAGGTTGCGAAAAGTGTGTGTGGGTGAAGAAAATAGGGAATGGAAGGCGGAGAGGGAGTGAATGGTGGAATGAAGATTTGGAGAATATGGTGAAAAGAAAGAAGGACGCCTTTAACAGGTATCTGGGTACAAAGGAGGCACTGGATTGGGAGGAGTATAGGGAGAGGTGTAGGGAGGTGAAAAGAGAGTCAAGAGGGCAAAAAGAAGAGTAGAA
>SEYY01025139.1:0-25335 GCA_009176605.1 Armadillidium nasatum
ATCAAATGGTGAACAAACCAGAGTTTTCTTATGGCTACTTTCAGAGTAATATCAGTTACAAATTGGATGGTAAAACCATTTTCTAAATTGGACATTACGTCTATTTTTTCCAAATTTTAAATCACGTTTTTGAATCTTTAAAACCATTTTGGTCCGCCAACCACTTAGCACATTCAAAAGACCTTTCACTTAGTAATCAAATGGTGAACAAACCAGAGTTTTCTTATGGCTACTTTCGGAGTAATATCAGTTAGAAATTGGATGGTAAAACCATTTTCTAAATTGGACATTACGTCTATTTTTTTCAAATTTTAAATCACGTTTTTGAACCTTTTAAAACCATTTTGGCCCGCCAACCACTTAGCACATTCAAAAGACCTATCATAGAGTAATCAAATGGTGAACAAACCAGAGTTTTCTTATGGCTACTTTCGGAGTAATATCAGTTAGAAATTGGATGGTAAAACTATTTTCTAAATTGGACATTACGTCTATTTTTTCCAAATTTTAAATCACGTTTTTGAACCTTTAAAACCATTTTGGCCCGCCAACCACTTAGCACATTCAAAAGACCTATCATAGAGTAATCAAATGGTGAACAAACCAGAGTTTTCTTATGGCTACTTTCGGAGTAATATCAGTTACAAATTGGATGGTAAAACCATTTTCTAAATTGGACATTACTTCTATTTTTTTCAAATTTTAAATCACGTTTTTGAACCTTTAAAACCATTTTGGCCCGCCAACCACTTAGCACATTCAAAAGATCTATCATAGAGTAATCAAATGGTGAACAAACCAGAGTGTTCTTATGGCTACTTTAGGAGTAATATCAGTTAGAAATTGGATGGTAAAACCATTTTCTAAATTGGACATTACGTCTATTTTTTTCAAATTTTAAATCTCGTTTTTGAAACTTTAAAACCATTTTGGCCCGCCAACCACTTAACATATTCAAAAGACCTATCATAGAGTTCATCACTTGATTACTCTATGATAGATCTTTTGAATGTGCTAAGTGGTTGGCGGGCCAAAATGGTTTTAAAGGTTCAAAAACGTGATTTAAAATTTAAAAAAATAGACGTAATGTCCAATTTAGAAAATGGTTTTACCATCCAATTTCTAACTGATATTACTCCGAAAGTAGCCATAAGAAACTCTGGTTTGTTCACCATTTGATTACTCTATGATACATCTTTTGAATGTGCTAAGTGGTTGGCGGGCCAAAATGGTTTTAAAGGTTCAAAAACGTGGCTTAAAATTTGGAAAAAATAGACGTAATGTCCAATTTAGAAAATGGTTTTACCATCCAATTTGTAACTGATATTACTCCGAAAGTAGCCATAAGAAAACTCTGGTTTGTTCACCATTTGATTACTCTATGATATATCTTTTAAATGTGCTAAGTGGTTGGCGGGCCAAAATGATTTTAAAGGTTCAAAAACGTGATTTAAAATTTGGAAAAAATAGACGTAATGTCCAATTTAGAAAATGGTTTTACCATCCAATTTCTAACTGATATTACTCCGAAAGTAGCCATAAGAAAACTCTGGTTTGTTCCCCATTAGATTACTCTATCATAGGTCTTTTGAATGTGTTAAGTGGTTGGCGGGCCAAAATGGTTTTAAAGGTTCAAAAACGTGATTTAAAATTTGGAAAAAAAATAGACGTAATGTCCAATTTAGAAAATGGTTTTACCATCCAATTTCTAACTGATATTACTCCGAAAGTAGCCATAAGAACACTCTGGTTTGTTCACCATTTGATTACTCTATGATAGATCTTTTGAATGTGCTAAGTGGTTGGCAGGGCCAAAATAGTTTTAAAGGTTCAAAAACGTGATTTAAAAATTGAAAATAATAGACGTGATGTCCAATTTAGGAAATGGTTTTACTATCCAATTTCTAACTGATATTACTCCGAACGTAGCCAATAGTTAACTCTGGTTTGTTCACCATTTGATTACTCTGTGATAGAACCTTTGAATGTGCTAAGTGGTTGGCGGGCAAAAATAGTTTTACAGGTTCAAAAACGTGATTTAAGAATGGGAAAAAAAAAGACGTAATCTGCAATTTAGAAAATGGTTTTTCCATCCGATTTCATCCATTATTATTATTTTTATTATTATTTATTTTTATTTTTTTTTTTTATTATTTTTAATTATTATAATTATAATTATTATTATTATTATTATTATTATTATTATTATTATTATTATTATTATTATTATTTTTTATTACTTTTATTATTTTTCTTATTATTTTTCTCATTATTATTATTACTATTAGTATTATTATTATTATTATTATTATTATTATTATTATTCAGATTATTATTATTATTATTTTTATTTTTATTTTTATTATTATTATTTTATTATTATTATTAGTAGTAGTAGTAGTAGTAGTAGTATTAGTATATTATTATTATTGTTAATATTATTAACATTATTATTATTTATTATATATTATTATTATTATTTTTATTACTATTATTCTTATTATTATTATCATTATTATTATTATTATTTTTTATATTAGTATTAATAATTTATTATTATTATCATTATTACTATCATTATTATTTTATATTATTTTAAGTTTATTATTTGTATTATAATAATTTTAAATAATTATTATTTTATTATTATTTAAGTTTATTATTTGTATTATAATAACAATAATGATAATTATTATTTTATTATTATTTTAAGTTTATTTTTTGTATTATAATAAAAATAATAATTATTATTTTATTATTATTTTATGTTTATTATTTGTATAATAATAATAATAATAATTATTATTATTTTATTATTATTTTAAGTTTATTATTTGTATAATAATAATAATTATTATTTATTATTATTTTAAGTTTGCTGTTTGTATTATAATAATAATAATAATAATAATAATTTTTTTTATTAATTTTAAAAAAAAAATTAAAAATAATATATTATTTTTTTTATTATTTTAAGTTTATTTTTTTTATTATAATAATAATAATAATAATAATAATAATAATAATAATAATAATAATTATTATTATTATTATTATTATTATTTTTTATTATTATTATTGTTATTTAATTAAAATTTGTCCTTTTTAAAAATTTGTCCTTTTAAAAATATTTTTTGGCGTAAAAAATAGCTTTTGGCGTAAAATTTTAATGTGGTTAATTTTTTTTCGCCAAATATTTTCGAATGTGTATGAATGTGTACGAATATCCATCTAAAATTCTACACATCTCGTGGAGCAGATAAAAAAAAAAAAAAAAAAATTCAATAAAAAAAAAAAAAAAAAAAAAAAAAAAAAAAAAAAAAAAAAAAAAAAAAAAAAAATATATATATATATATATATATATATATATATATATATATATATATATATATATATATATATATATATATATATATATATATATATATATATATATATATATATATATATATATGCTTAGGTGGAGATTGTTTCTGAGTTTCGATATTTTTTATATCGATATTTTTTTATGTCGAAATTTCCGATTAATCGATATTTTCATACCTATAATTAGCCTTAGGCTACTATGTCGTGCAAACGTTCTTGTGTACGTTAGGTCTCTTTTACGGCAAATTCTTGTGTAGGTTAGGCCTCTTTTTACGGCAATTTCGGTAGTTCAGGTTATGATAAGTCGAATTAGGTTCTGCTAGAAAAGTAAGTAATAATAATTGTGTGTATGTCTAGTAATAGACCTCGTACCTCTGACAACTCTCTTATTTACGATAGGCTTCTCCGATATTTTCGATTTTCGATATTTTTTAACAATCGAAACTCAGAAACAATCTCCACCTTTACCATATATATATATATATATATATGGTAAAGGTGGAGATTGTTTCTGAGTTTCGATTGTTAAAAAATATCGAAAATCGAAAATATCGGAGAAGCCTATCGTAAACAAGAGAGTTGCCAGTTACTATTACTAGACATACACACAATTATTATTACTTACTTTTCTAGCAGAACCTAATTCGACTTATCATAACCTGAACTACCGAAATTGCCGTAAAAAGAGGCCTAACCTACACAAGAATTTGCCGTAAAAGAGACCTAACGTACACAAGAACGTTTGCACGACATAGTAGCCTAGGGCTAATTATAGGCAGGAAAATATCGATTAAAATAAAATATCGACATAAAAAAATATCGATATAAAAAATATCGAAACTCAGAAGCAATATCCACCTAAGCCTATATATATATATATATATATATATATATATATATATATATATATATATATATATATATATATATATATATATATATATATATATATATATATATATATATATATATATATATATATATATATATATATATATATATATATATATATATATATATATATATATATATATATATATATATATATATATATATATATATATATATATATATATATATATATATATATTATAGATTTAACAATGGGTGCTTGAACAAACTTTTCGTAGACGTTATAACTATTTTCAGCACCCACCACGTCGAGCTTTTAATATTTTACACGCGTAGCTTTCAAATTGGAGTTGTCTCACAAACTGTACAGTTATAAATTTAATATATCCATGCACAAAAACATTAAAATATTTGATTCTACAAATAAGCACTATCATAACGCAAACTGAAACTGCAAACGCTATTTTCATCGAAAATCTACGGAAGAGTCTATTAAAAGTTTAATTTGAACTTCTCTTGCCTGTGTTAAGAAATAATCAAATACGTTTTAGTTCTGAAAAGGTCATTTCTCCAATTTAAGAATCATGCCATACCGTCATCATACTTAAATGAATAGGAGAGACTTAAAATAGTATTGATGTCATTGTATTGAGGATTGATTTTACAATGTTGCCTATTATGCTTTAAAAGTCTTTTAAGGTGACTTCTTCAGCTTATGTTTTTTTATTATTTTTTCATAACACTTTGCAAAGGAATCACATTATAACAACATTATCGTAACTTCTTATGTCTGGCAGGCTTATATTCCTACGCGCCGAATGAAACATTTTCGTTCGTCATATAATTTTTAAAAAAAGTTTTTTAACTTTTAATTATTTATTTATTATAAATTATTATTATTATTATATTTATTATTTTTTAGGTATTTTTTTTAACTTAATTAACAATTAAAATATGTATTCGAAAATAATAAAAAAATTCTATTTTAATATACCTAAGTAATAAAAATACACTATAACAAGAGGAAGTAATTAAATGTTGTATTTGTTAATATTCCAGTCAGTGTATCTCGATAGTTTTACACCAATGACGATGTCTGCTTTCGTTAAAATTAAAAGGGAAAAGAAAGATTGTACCATTTGAATCTTGAACCTTCATATAGTGTTTTCATCTTAATAAATTTTCATTTTTCAACATAAGTGATTTTATTTGCTCCTACTGTTCGGAATTATACCAAAATTATGAGGTTTACACTTTACGGATGGAATACAAAAGTCTGGGTGGAAATGAACTTTACCTTCAGCCAAAATAATCTCGCGATTGAGAGATATTTTTATCTGCGACGACGAATCTGAAGCAATGGTACGTAAAGACATTGATAGACTTGAATTTCTATATTTCGTTGCAACAGAATGTACAGAATTTGAGAATTTTGAAATCGTCACCAAAATGAAGGAACATCACGATGATCTGAAAGATGTTCTGGATGGCATTTTATATCGAATTGGACTTTTGTAGATACTTTTTTGAGAAAAGCGGGTTTTGAATTTGAAAATATTTAAAAAATTTGAAGACCTGTTAATAATTCAAAGTTTATCTTTTATTATTTATTATTATTATTAAATTTTCATTGTAAAAACTACAAATGTCATATTATAAATCACAATTCTGCGTTCTTAAAACTCAAATATTTAATACTGTCAGTAAGTTAATATATATATATATATATATATATATATATATATATATATATATATATATATATATATATATATATATATATATATATATATATATATATATATATATATATATATATATATGAGCAGAAAAAGATGAGAAAATTTCAAATATATTTTGTTAAAATTTTATTATTTAATTTTTCTTCAAATTATTAGAATCACTTTTACGTACTGTACATTTATATTACGTTTTCACATCAAAATATCATTTTAATTTTCATTATTTAAGTTTAAAAAAATTATTTTATGTAACAATTTTTAAGAATGGTAATAAAATTAAAACTGGTAGGGAAAAGCTTCTCTGAAAAGATCCCTTTCACAATACCGACAGTTCAAACATAGGAAACGATTAGCAAAATTTTAACCAAAAGTTTCCAATTAATGGTTCACATGAACCCCAGGAAACCTCAAAAGCTTTGATGGTGTTAAGAAAGTTCTACAAACCAACTAAATTTTCTTTTCCGTGAAGAAAATTAGAAAACATGGGAGGGTAGTTCGTAGAAAACCAGAACAATGAGAACATTGTAACAAAAGAAATGTTTTCTTTTTTCATTTTAATAATCTTTATTATTTAGGAATGAACATTGTTCCTAGTACCAAAAAGTAATAGGTTCAGTTGGCTGTCGTGAGGAACTTGGGAATCTCAGATGCAGATCTTCAATTGAACATCTTTCAAGAAACCATCTCGTAACACCTAGCTGCACTAGAGACGTTTATCTTTGACTTCGAAGACTCCTTCCGAGATGCATGGCCAGGAGTTTTTCTTAAAGGTAATTAAAGAATTAAAGTTTATACTGACTTGATCTCAAATTACAAATAAAACCCATAAATAAAAATTAAAGCTTGAGGAACAGTAAATTCCCATATACTTTAAATTAACTTAAAATTTACTAATCACTAAAAAAAAGTGAATAACAATTCTTTATATATTTGACAGTCAATCTATTGAAATTTAGAGAAATCATCTAGATCTTCAGGTTCTTCGAAAGGTCTTTGTGACAGAGTAATATGAATCTTCTCAAAATTGCTTCAGGAAAAGTTTCATTTAAAGATTTTAGATAATAATACTAATTATAAATATAGGATCCTCCAACGAATTAGTTTATATATTTATTTTCAGTAATAGAAATGCTTAAATTTGTTGTTTTATTAAACTTTTTCGAAGAGATTGGGTGCTCAAGGAAAAATTGTCTAAATTTAGGAATATTACATACCGAGTATATGGGGGTTCACATAAGTTAAGACTCAAGGGATCCACAAAATAAAAAAAAGGTTGGAAACCCCTGTTTTAACCCAATCACTGAATGTAATTTCACAAATGAGTGACCTAACGGGGTTTTCATTAATCTTTTCGTTTAACACACTTCCTTCCTCTAAATTTTTGTATTCTCTTACAATGTGTTGCCATCAACACAATACTTTTTAATTTTCATCTAAATTTATATGAACTGGTATAGATACCCTAAATATGCCTGCATTCTTTGTTAGTAGTGATATTTTTTTTGGTTTACGCACCAGTTATAAACTATTGGGCACACCCACTTTTCGGGTCACGGGCATAATTTTCTTGATTGCCTTATATATATTATATATATATATATATATATATATATATATATATATATATATATATATATATATATATATATATATATATATATATATATATATATATATATATATATATATATATGCCCAGTGGTAAATTCAATCATTGGTCATATTCAGGAGAAAGGTAAACATGAAAGTAATGAGGTTTGTGAAATGAAAGAAGGTAACCAGGGTAGTTCACGATTGTTTTGAATGTTTGTTCCTAAAAAGCCATTGTCAAAAATGGTTTCTAAGCTGAAATAATGAAATAATTGCTAGAGTTTTTCTGGGAGGTGAGAGCGATGCCCTCTTTATCGAAAAATATCGGTTAGCATATATATATATATATATATATATATATATATATATATATATATATATATATATATATATATATATATATATATATATATATATATATATATATATATATTTTTATGTCTCCTCTGGTGGGCAAAGGCAGGCGGCCTACCAAATTCCACCAGAGTTTGGGGAACATTCCAGATCCAGATCACTAATGGCCAACGTGACCCGATACACGGCGTTTAAAAGTGTGCAAGTCAAAGGAAGTTGGGAAAACGGATAAAGGGCGTGTGTTCCAGACTTTACCAGTAGAGTACATGTAAGAGTGAGCATAGCGGTTAAGTCTGGGGTCGGAGAGTTGGACAAAGAAAGGATGAGACTGTGTAGAAAGTCGTGTCGCACGAGCCCTTCTTAATTGAGGAGGTATGCGACGTGAGAGTTCAGAAGAGCAATGTTCGTTGTAATAGCGATAGTATAGAGAAAGTGATGCAACAATTAGACGGGAAGAAAGAGACTGGAGAGAGTTAGTAAGAGGAGGAGAATTGATGAGACGAAAAGCCCTAGACTCCACCTTTTCTAGAATAGCTGTGTGTGTGGAACCACCCCAGATGTGAGAGGCGTACTCCATACAGGGGCGAACAACAGCCCTATACAGGGCAAGCAACTGGGGTGGCGTAAAAAAACCACGAAGGCGCCTCAGAACATCCAACTTCTTAGAAGCTTGTTTAGAAAGAGAAATAATGTGATCTTTCCAAGAAAGATCACGAGAAAAGGAAACTCCGAGAATATTGAGGACAGATGAAGGTTTGAGTTGAGTGTTTTCGAAGAAGATATCATAGTTGTGTGGAAGATTATGTCGAGTAGAAAACTTGTTTTTCCGAGTTTGCACCCTGCCTTGGTAAACTATTTCGTCTGTCTTTCTACTTTAACATCCCCTTCTTGCTGGAAACGTGCGCTCGTTCAGCCTGTGCCGAAAAAGGTGAGAAGCCTCTTAACTCATTTCTTTAACCTCCGTTTTCTCTAAAGTTTCCGAAAATCAGTATAGCTTTCGTAAGAAACGCTCTAATGGCGATCTTCTTTCCTTTCTCTCTGAACTCTTGGTCCTCTGCTCTTCGGAATTTCGGTGAATCTGTTGCTGTCCCGCTGTACATATCGAAAGCTTTCGATAGAGTCTGGCACAAAGCTTTGATTTCAAATTTCCATCTTTCAGAATTCCTTCTTTGTGTCGTGTTTGGCCTTCTCTCTGATTTCCTTTCCGGTCGTACTATGGCATCTATTGCAGACGGTTGCCGTTCATCCCTTAAATCTATTAATAGTGGTGTTCCTTAAGGATCTATCCTATCCTCAACACTTTCTACTTTACATGAATGACCTCTCTATTACTTCATTACCTATCCATTCATGTTGATGACCGCTCCCTTCATTACTCCTTTCCGTTTGAAAGATGCCCCTCCCAACAATAGTTAATTGATGCTAGAATGGTGATCTTGGAGCAACTGACCTCTCATCTTTCTCGTTTTTCAAGAACTTTTCCACCATCTCTCTTCTCGACACAACCTTCCATACGTCATCTTCGAAAATACATAACTCAATCCTTCATCTGTCCTCAATATTCTAGGTGTTTCTTTCTCTCTTAATCTTTCTTGGAAGGATCACATTACGTCTTTTTCTAAACAAGCTTCTAAGAGGTTGAGTGTTCTGAGGCGCTTTCAGAATTTCTTCACTCCACCCGTTACTTGCTTTTTATAGGGGTGTTGTTCGCCCCTGTATGGAGTACGTCTCACACATCTGGGGTGGTTCCACTCGCACCTCTCCTTGAAAAGGTGGAGTCTAGGGCATTTCGTTTTACCAACTCTCCTGCTCTCACCGATTCTCTCCAGTCTCTTTCTGCCCGTCGAATTGGTGCGTCACTTTCTCTATGCTATAGCTATTACACTGCTCTTCTGAACTCTCTCGTCGCATACCTCCTCCATTGAGAAGAACTCGTGCGACACGTCTTTCTACACAATCTCATCCTTTCTCTGTCCAACTCTTTGACCAAGACTTAACCTCTATGCTCTATCTTAAATGTACTCTACTGGTAAAGTCTAGAACATACTCCCTTCATTTATTTTCCCAACACCCTATGACTTACACACCTTTAAAAGCCGTGTATAGGGATATGTCGGCATTTAATTTGACCAGATTTTTGATTTTCTCCCTAACTAAGGTGTAAATTTTAATAGGTCTGTGGTCTTTGCCCACCAGAGGTGAAATATTATATATATATATATATATATATATATATATATATATATATATATATATATATATATATATATATATATATATATATATATATATATATATATCAAGTCAAGATATTGTATCCCTATCGATGTAGTTTTAGCTTTAACAGACAAATGAGAGCTCTTATTGGTAAATTCTTTGATCACTGGGATAAAAAAGTGGCTCCAAGACCATTAGCTCTAACTCGAATGGAGTATTTCAATAAAATAAACAGGTACAACCATAATACCAATATCGTTAGACCTTTCCAGGGTTCCACCAGGGACGGCCTGCATTTTATAGGAGCCACGGTAGGGAAATGGTGGAAATTACTCAAACAACACCATGAGTACCTCAATAAAAATCCGGGAAAGTCCTATCGTGCCATAGAAGGATCCAGACCATTGAGAACGGGCTTGGAACAACAAATGACCCAGTTAAGCGTTAGACCCCAAGTGTCACCCAGAGAAAGACCAGATAGACGAGTTCATCAAAGACAAACTACAAATCATCAAGGGGCTTCTAGAAGACCACGCTACCATACAACTGGCCAGTCTAGAAGAGGAAGCAACAGATACTATAACTTCGAACAGGCAGGACCTTCGAGAATTCACAATGATAGACCAAGAAGAACTGAAGATCTCCGAGTTAAAATTCAGAATCGGCAGAACCAGAGCTCTTATTCCATACGAAATGCACAAACAACCTTTCTACATGGGCCGAACCATGTCAGTGGAGACTAGAACATTCTACAGGAAGATTCATAAAAGATTTTAACCAACCAAGTACTACTCAAACTCCCTAAATAGACCTATAAAGTACTTCGAGTGGGGGGTGTAGTAGAACCTCCTGAAGACAAAATTGTTTTAAATTATGGTGATGGGTATTTTGGTGTAGGATTTTATGATAATTTAAGAAACAGAAAATTAAGTCAAAATTAGTTCTCAAAGAAGAAATAGTTGTAAAGTTGTGAAAGTTTAAGAAATTGAGAAAACACATAAGTGAAGAATATATGTAATTGTGTCTAAGGAATTGAAAAAACAGATAAAAAGACGAAATTAGTAAATAAATTACCCGAAAATACGAAATAAAGAATTAAAAACAGAATCTATGAAAAGGCAAATGGCGAAGATTCCAAATAAACAAAAAACATAGTCCGTCACCGAGTTGCCAAAAAGAGAAAAGAAACACGAATTTTAGCAACTCGCTAAAAATGAAGCTTCCCGATTGGTCGAGATTAAAATATAACAACTTGCCAGGATGCCAGAATTCAGTATAGAAATTTTTAAACTAGACAAGTCATTCTGATTTTGCTCTGAAATTGAAAAAGTTCGTTGCTCCACAACCGAATATTAATATTGTGAAATTTAATTATTTGTAACTATTAAACAACGTAAGTTGTAATAGGATATATTCTTATAGAGGTGAAAATATATTCTTAGATTGAGAATATTTTACATATATATATATTGGTCCAAAAGATATTAATAAGTAACTAATTGAATTAGAATAAAGTTGTTCTGAAATTTTACAGAACTCTGTCGAGTATTTCAAGTTAGTAAGATTATTGTTCTGAAACTATACAGAACTCTTTCGAGTATTTCAAGTGAGTAAGGCTATTGTACTAACAATATACAGAACTCTTTCGAGTTTTTAATATTGAGTAAGCTTGTTAGTAAGTCATACAGACCTCTTTCGAGGAATTAGTTAACTCATATTGTTCTGATATCACACAGAACTCTTTCGAGTGTTTAATATTAATTGGAGTTATTGTTATTAAACCATACAGATCTCTTTCGAGGGTTTAAGGTTAAAATTAACCTGTTCTAGAAATTTACAGGACTCTTTCGAGTGTTTAAGTTGGGGTTTATTTAACAATACAGACCTCTCGAAGAATTACGATTAAATTACTGTTATTTAAGCTATACAGATCTCTTTCGAGTGTTTAAATATAAGTAAGCCTGTTATCCAGAAACACAGAAGTTTCAATTATTTACGATTAACTGAGCCTGTTTTAGAATTATTAATTAATCTTTAAGATTAATCAATCCTTAGAAAAAGACTTTGAAACAATTTATACTAAGCACATAAGTAAACAAGAATTCTTGATCGAGTGTATATTAGAGATGTATATTTAAACTATTAACACCTGTATCTACTTCGTTAAATTTTAATTACCTTGTCACGAAATAAAAACAATTGATTGACTTGTATAATTTATAAGAATTTATGAGAATATTGTATATAAATTACATATGAGTATTAGTTAATAAGATTGAAATTTTCGATTGTTTATATTGAACCCTCATTGATATTAGTCATTATTATAAGTGATATAAATTAAATTGTGTGTTGGTTTTCTTGAAACATCTTATAAATTTGGAGAGATTATTCTCATTTACTATTCATATGTGATAGTGACAGAATTAAAGGAGCAATTTTACGCATTTAAACTAGTTATTCGGAACTTAGCTGCAATTTAGGTTACTACATTAATTAATGGGATGTATGATCTTTAGTTTGAATAGTTTAATCTACAGTTATTATATGAGCGATAAAATAACATCATTTAGTGAACAACTTTAGTAGTTTCCTGAATTTAAACATCAATCACCGATATTTATTAAGAGGTTGATATTTTAGTTAACTTAACATAGTTTTACGACCTTGTATATATTTTGTTTGAGTCTCAAGTGATTATAACTTAGAAAACTTTTTCGAGAATTAGTACGTTCTTACCATTCGTTATACATACTTGGTCACTTTAATTTGTTTATTGATTTACTAATACAAACCACGAAGCGGAATAATTTTCATTTAGTTTAATAATAGATTTAACTCTAAAATAAACTGACTTGATTGAATTTTAGTATTCTGGGTTCGACACTTTGAAAGGGTATCGTATTTGTTGACTTGAATTTTACATGGCATTTTATTAAGTAGTTGAGTATTTTGGTATTATCGGGAACACTTACCAATTGTTTTCACCTGGTTGAGCTTTTAATTTGAGATAATAAGAGATAGATAGTCACTTAATATAATCGTGATTGTTCAATTAGTTTTTATATAATTGAAAGGAGACTACAATAGTTTAAGCATTAAAGTCAAAATAAGGACGTACTTAGGAATTTATTTAAAGGAAATAAAACTAGTAAGCATACAAGTAACACTTTTAATATAAACTAAACAATAAAACAATATAGAAAAGACATAGTTAAAGACAAGTTTAGCAGGCAGAAGACAGAGGTTAAATTGAATACAGGCATCAGTGGTCGTATTAGATAACTGAAAAGAATAAGGCATTGTTAAAGATTAATACCTGAGGTTTAACTCTAGAACACAACGCACACAGGAAATATAGTAAGGAAGGATATAATATATTAAGTTGTGTTGTAGCATTTAATAATAACCTCTCTTTTGAGCTTGAAGCTACGGGGCCGGGGTTGCCTAAAAGTTGTAAATAGGTTAAAAGCACTGAAACTTTAGGTTAAAAAAATTAAATATAAATTTAATTGAGGTTTATTTAATTAATAGAAAGGCGTAGAATAGCCAACATTCACTGAAATTGATGATTATATGCATTTTCTCCGAAAAATTTTCAGAAAATTACAGATTTTGTGTAATAAAAAGTACAAAATTTTAAAAAAAAATTTTTTGATTCATAATAGTGATTCAATATAACCTATTTTTATACATATCGTTGTTATATAATTGCTATGTATCAAACTTGTATCAATTAGCTATATTATTTCAAAATTATTATTTTGTTTATACTTTCAATCAAGATGGTTAAAAGATCAGCTTCAGCTGTATGGGAGTACTTTACAATGTTTCAGGATAGGCTCGAAATAACTAAATGTAACATCTGCAGTCAAAGAATTAGAAGAGGATCTCCGGGTGCCACAAGTAAAAAATTTTTCAACCAAATCTTTATGGGGGCATTTAAAATCAAAACACAAAAATAAACATTCACTAGCAGAAAAGGAGCGTTCAAAAGAAACAGAAAAAAAAAGAAAATTTTAAAAAAGCAAGAAGAAAAATCTAAATTTTCTTATATTTTGTTTGAAATTTATTTTTATTATTTGGCTGATTGAGCTGAAATTTTCAAGGTATATGCATTTTTTCCCAAAGTTCTGAGTTCATTTCGAGCATTTTCTTGAATCTATAACGGTTTGAAAGTTATTTGGACCCAAAATTAAAAAAAAATGAATAGAGGGGTCAAACCACTGGTCCACATGAGCTAAAAATTTAACTGAATAATCTTAGCCCCAATTTCTGGCATTGGTGAGAACAGATTTTTGATTTCACATCTAGGAAAAAAGTTATAAGCACTTGAATTTTTTTTTTAAAAAATCGTAAAAAAAAAAAAAAAAAAAAAATTATTTTAAAAAAACACGCTAACTATTAATTTCTTTATTTTTTTAGATATTGTTTAGAGGAGGGACAGGGCTACAATTTTTATTTAGTACATTATTAAATGTTCTTTGTTTGATGCTAGGTATAGCCTCTCAAACTTTGGAAATTTTTGAAATTTGGTCAAAAATTGACTTTTTTGAGAGGCTATATCTCGAAACCAACGAACCATATCGAATAAAGTATAGAGAAGAATTTGTAGCTCCATCCCTCCTCTATGCACCCACCAAACATAATAAATCTTATAGTTGTAGTTTTGTTTTAGATTTTATTTTACCGAAACGTTTGATTTAAAAAAAAAAAAAAAAAAAAAAAAAAAAAAAAAAAAAAAAATTCGATAGTTCTGTTTTGGGCTTATAACATTTTTTCTATATCTCTGAGAACAAATGTATGTTACAAGTTTTTGTTGCCAATAGAATAATGAATATATATTCCAAATTTCAGGTCATCCCAAATAGTGGTTTGGCCCCTTTATTCATTTGAAAAGGGTCAAATTTACCCCCCCCCCCAAAAAAAAACACTTTTTAGCAGTTATAGACTACGCTAGAAATACTCATTTTCACAGGGAAAAAAGCTATATACACAGAAAAATTTCAGGAGAATCGGCTGAAAATTAAAAAAAAAAAACTTTGAAATTGGATTGTCCCCCCAAGTATAATTTGTCATTTAACCCCGGCAGGCAAACCCCGGTTTTCCCTGATTTTTAGCCGGGGCCGGGGCCCCGGTCGGCTCATATACCTAAACAAAAAATATACTTAAAACTTACATCTCAACTTATTAGAAATATTCTTACTACACTTGAAGTTACATCCACCAATGCTAGTTCATTCTTTTAAATTATAACTCCCACTCAATTTATACTTTCTTCAGACACAAGGAATCTCACCCAATGTTTCTCAGATCCTCATATATATATATATTATAATATATATATATATATATATATATATATATATATATATATATATATATATATATATATATATATTATATATATATATATATATTTAAGTGTGCCAGCTGCAATGGGGCGTATGTAAGTCCAAACTGGTCTACAATTAAAAGTTGAGGATTGATTGATAAGCATAGAGGAGTTACCTTTACAACTGAGACCATCCTTTTGCTCTCTGTACTCTCCCCCCAACCCCCTCCTTCAATAGTAAATGTGAAGCTTGTTTCCTGTTCATATATTTACATTTTTATATGAATTCAATATCAAATGTTCCGAAATTTGTATTGAGGGAGTTTTTTAATTAAAAAAGGGATAACAAGCAATGAATCAATTTTGGAATGCAAAACATATTCATCAGAACAAAAATTCAGAGGAGAAATGACACGTAGTTTTCATCAGGATTCATCATCAATTTACAGGATTCAGAGTCGTGACTTTCAAAATTATTTTAATTTGAAACATTGTATCAGCTTGATTCGGATTCGAGGAATTCCAATATTAGGTGGATTAAGATTCAAATTCGAAAGTCGCGGTATTTTCCATTACTGTTAATGACAGAATGTAGCTAGACCCATTCCCATAAATGTTTAACATATGTCTATATCGATATATATGAACGCAAACTGAATAATTAATTGGCAAGTTAAAACTTAATAAACTATTTCAATTTCGTATTATAGTGTTAAATAGGCTAGCCCAAATTTATTATAGTAATTTAAATCATTCAATTGCGAATTTACTTTGAGTTTTGCATATAATATATATATATATATATATATATATATATATATATATATATATATATATATATATATATATATATATATATATATATATATATATATATATATATATATATATATATATATATATATATATATATATATATATATATATATATATATATATATATATATATATATATATATATATATATATATATATATATATATATATATATATATATATATATAAAGGTATTTTGATGTTTTTAAAAGATTTCTTTATATTTATTGATTTATTGCAAAAATATAATAGTGTGCTGTAAAATTCAGTTTTCTAAAATAAAGCAATCTCTTTTTCTTCTAAGGGGTAACTTTTTTTTTCTTAGAAGTTCTCGTCGTTTTGGCCTCGCTGTAACTTGTAAGCGGAGGAGAAATGTTACTACTTACTTGTTACTTTGTTGATAAAGGTCTCTTACTCTCAATGAAGAGAGTCTTGACCTTGAAGCGATGATTTTTTCTTTCTTGAAGTAAAGCTTACAAAGGAAGACACTGTAGTAAAGTCGTCAAAGAGTCTTGGTCAGTAGTTATATTCTGTTGATTTGGGAGGTTGAGTATAGATATCTCTTTAAGCATGTTACTATTTTTGGAAATTGTTTAGATGGAATGCACTGGCCACCCAGGATAGTTGGAACTGTGAAAGTCTAACTCCAACTAAGTCTCAAACTCTTGCCGAATGAATTTTCGTATTCTCGCCCGTAGCTTGGTCGTTCTTCTTCTTCGCTTTCCGAATTCTTTTGAGTTTACTTCTGATTGTATTGTACTTTCAGTCTTCAAAGTCTTGACGGTAATGACTTTTCAACGATTTCAATGCGGCTTTTATTGGTTTGTCGCGATATTTACGCAAGAACTTTTCTATCACATTTATTAGCATAAATATATTTACAAATGTTTTTAACTCTGCGAATTTAATTTTATTACATTTAAGTAACAGTTTTTCTTGTTACATTTTTACATAAATATTTAAATGTGTATTTCACAGCGCTATATATATATATATATATATATATATATATATATATATATATATATATATATATATATATATATATATATATATATATATATATATATATATATATATATATATATATATATATGGTTGGGAATGTATTGTTATATCCTACCATAAAGGTTAGCCCAAACTTATTGTCTTGAGTAGCTACACTCAATGTGACTTATTTAAATTATAATTGCTTGTAAAATATACCATACTAAACTAAGAATATAATTACATAGTTACGCTTTATAATATTGTCTACCATTCCAAGTATTAGTACAAGCAACTATTTAATAAATTCAAGCGTCATTTTTTTTTTTTTTTAAAAAAAATCAAAGTAAATTTTCTCACTTAAAATTTGTTTTTAAATTTGTAGATTATTTCTTTGAATTATTTGGAAAGCGATTTCTTGGAACATTTTTATCGATGTCAAAGATCAAGATTTCTTTTTAATTGATTTTAATTAAGAAAAAATTCGTGATTTATAAGGCCCTATTTCATTTTATAAATAAAAATAATTTTAAAAAAAAAAAAAAAAAAATAAAAATATAATATATATATATATATATATATATATATATATATATATATATATATATATATATATATATATATATATATATATATATATATATATATATATATATATATATATATATATATGCTTGGTTCCAAATTCCAATAATATTTTAATGAATCAAAAATCTGGTACAGGGCCTATTATATGTCAGTTGTTTTGATACTTTGTTGTATTTTTGTAAATTGCGATTTTTTTATAAAGAAAACTCTGTATTTTTCTTTAGATTCACGTCCTAATTTCTTTTCTTTTCGAGATAAACCCTCGGGTGTAGGAGTCGAAAGCTCGGGTCCAGTTTATTCTTTTGCTATTTTGGGATTTTTATTTTCTTGTTACTCTTTTATGTTATTAGAGCGAAAGTTTTTGGTTCATAGGTTTGACTTACAGATTTTATCATATATATATATATATATATATATATATATATATATATATATATATATATATATATATATATATATATATATATATATATATATATATATATATATATATATATATATATATATATGATTTTTAATACCCTTTACAAAAAAAAAAAAAAAAAAACTACAAGTACACAAACTGATTTTATCACTTAAAAGGCAATGCCCAAAATGTTACCATATATCAGTTTTTAGAAGAACTGATTAATCTTTTTTCACTAAACTTTCGGTCGGATTTAATAAGGGAGGACACCAGTTACAACAGTCTTCAGTGAAAGTCCTTTGAGGAAGGTAGTAACAAGATACGTATTCCTAAGGACTTATTTTCATAGCTTTTGTGATTAAAGGTCAGTTTGGTATTCCACAACACTGAACCTCATTTTACAAGTGTTAAAATAGGTTGGTTTTATACACTATTCGAGAAAGCCTGTACCATACAAATCTTGAACATTTATAGTGTTTATATCTTAATATCCGTTTTTAAACATGAGTGATTTCATTTGCTTCTGCTGTCAGGAAGTTTACACAAATTGTGAAATTTGCGAAAAGTATAAACGACTTTGGGTGAAAATAAACTTTACCTTCATCCAAAATAATCTGAAGGCAGAGAGGTATGATTATGTGACACTTGACGAATCTGAAGCAATGGTACGTAAAGACATCGATAGACTTGAATTTCTAATATATTTTGTTGCAACAGAATGTACAGAATTCGACAACTTTGAAATCATCACCAAAATGAAGAACCACCACGATGAACTGAGAGATGTTCTGGATGGCATTTTATATCGAATTGGACTTTAGATACCCTTGAGAAGTGGTTTTAAAATGAAATATTTAAAAACTTTTGACCTGTTAATAATTAAAAGCGTCTTTATTATTATTTATATTAATTATTATTAAATTTTCTAAATAAAAACTACAAAATAGAATTATAAAATTCTACGTTCTTAAAGCTATTCTAATGAATATAATACTTGTCAATGTCAATATATATATATATATATATATATATATATATATATATATATATATATATATATATATATATATATATATATATATATATATATATATATATATATATATATATATATATATATATATATATAAGAGAATTGTTCAAATGTACTTTAATCAATGTATAATAATAATAAAAAATTTTAACTAAATTTTTTTTGTATTTTGTCATTAGAATCTCATTGTTTTTTTTTTATTATATTACGATTTCACATCAATTTTATTAATTTTCATTTTACATTTTAAAAAATATAAATTTTATTTAATGTAAATTTTTTTTCCTTTCCTTTTATAGTTATTATAATGGTAAAAACTTCTGAATAAATCTTCACATTATTGAAATTCGTTCAGGAAAGAATTTTAGAGATTTCAGGAATTGAAAAGCGGTCAATCGGGGTATCTGTGACCTCTCTGTGCTTCTTCAGCATCCTTTACATATTCAATAAGTTTTTAAGTTCTAATAAACCAGTTTTCTTTTCGTCCATTCTTTGATTTTATTAAATATTTATTTTTCAAAATATTAAGGAGAAAAACTGTTCTATTCGTTACTTTGGTGCGAAAATGACGTCACTACCCTTATCTAACTTAATTAAGAGTCCTGAAGACAAAAGATGGATATTGTGATTAAATTCCTCCACTGTAGTGAATTCCTCAAGATTTAAAAGCAAAAACATATTTTTTTTTTGTCGCCATTTATATTTAGGTGCTGGTGAACCGTTTTATTCATTTATTTATTTATTTTTTTTTTTTGAATGTTGAAATATTTCGTAATTTTCAAATTTTGAATTATTCGATTCGAAAACATTTTTATTCGAATTTATCAGTATAAATAAGACAATTAAAAATACTTTGTAATATATATATATATATATATATATATATATATATATATATATATATATATATATATATATATATATATATATATATATATATATATATATATATATATATATATATATATATATATATATATAGGTTCAAGCTCATTTGACAACAATTTCTGGAAAAAAATGGAAAAAAATTTTTTTTTTTTTTTAAATATTATAAATATAAATATATATATTTTTTAATTTTTATATTTAAGTAAACTCCATGTAGCCTCTATATTTTGGGTGAAAGGTGCAGTTTGAGGATCCACAAAATTTTTACTGGGGTTCAAAGTAAGATGTTTAAAAAAAATGTTTTTTTCGACAATTTTTGGGCAAAAAAACTTAAATTGGGTATTATACCCAGCATATGTCTACGGGGGGCTCTGCCCCCGTACCCCCCGACCCGTGAGTGATGATGATATTGTCCACTACTTTTCCTTTTCTACGATTTGGGGTATTTTCCATTTTTTTTTTTAGAAAATGTTCTGTCAAATGAGCTTGTGCCTATATATATATATATATATATATATATATATATATATATATATATATATATATATATATATATATATATATATATATATATATATATATATATATATATATATATATATATATATATATATATATATATATATATATGAAAACGAAATAGACATGATGAATATGAATCAGCTGACCAGAAAATATATTTTAAAATTTTTTTGGAAAAACTTATATTGTAGGTACACAAGAAGCTACGAAAACAGGCCTAAAAAGACCTTACCAAATTGGTGAGCACAAAAAAAAAAAAAAAAATTTGGAAGATTGTGGAAGAACGGTGAAAATATTGAAGTTCTTTCGATACGAACCTCTAAAAATTGAGAATCGAGTTTTGAGAATTATCGAGCATTCATTAATCTATCATTGAAAATATTTATTATAAAATCATTTTCGAATATTCTGGGATATACTAAACACTGAACACTCTTTATAAGTAATAACTTTAAAATAATACTGTTGAAGGCAATTATACGTATGCAACTAACGATCAGCAATTCCATTACTTCTAAACGGTAGTCGTAAATCGCAACTAAAGTACTAAACATTATAATGTAATGTCGCCGAGACGCCGACTCTTACAAGAACGTGTCTCTTATCTACCATTCAAAATGCCCATCGTACGCCTGGAAGCGATTGTCTTCATAATATGAAAAATTCTTTCAATCACGATTTAAATCGTGTTGCCAGAATCTAGATAAACCTATGAATGGATTATTTTGTTTGCATATTTTTAAGTTCCTTAATGATCAATTACAATGGATCAGAGTTTTCAGGAAATGAATGAGATAAAAATCTTCTATTTCATAAATGATTTAATTGGAATCTCACGATGATCATATGCATGAACTATTTTTCGATACCTTTTATATATCAAGACCACAGGATATGTGATAATTCATTTTTTGTGTTGCCATTATCCCATGTAACAAATTAAATAGTTAAATACTATAAAAATGCAGATATATAAAAAATTCAGAAAGCATAACAAAAGAAAAATGGAAGAATTTAGAAACCTCAGAGACAAGATTTTGGTTGGTTTGGAATCATACTTTTTTTAATAATTTTTTTTATAATAATGTTCATTTCTTAATAAGTTATTTAAAGTATCATCTATTTTTATTTTACCAGGATTTCTGCTAAATTTATTTGTATTAATATAATAATGGATTCCCCCAAAAATTATATATATATATATATATATATATATATATATATATATATATATATATATATATATATATATATATATATATATATATATATATATATATATATATATATATATATATATATATATATATATATATATATATATATATATATATATATGTGTGCGCGCGTGTGTGTGTGTGTATAATTAAATATGAGAAGTGTTATGTATAAATTTATTATAACCGCATCCATCAGTAAAGGGCTTCCTAAAATTTCCATATTCAAAAATTAAATTTATTTTATAACGGTATTATATAGTATGTAATATTAAAATACATTAATGAATCATAATTACGTATAGTATCGCATTACATAATATTACGCTATGATTGCGAACTCATTTCTAAGTGTGAGGATCATGCAAGCAATTTTAGAGGGATCATTGACCTAATTTCCTTCTCTTCCAACTATCAGCGGTCTCCTTTTAAGTATAAGCTCTGCTTTTAAGCGTATTTAATTCTGATTTTAGGCTTCCATAATTTACTGTGTAAAGTCAATAAATAAATGGAGATTAGTTTGCTGTTTGTATACTGTAGTTAAATTTAAATATCTTCATTTAATTGGCAAGAATATTTAAGTACCAATTGTTTCCCTCAGTCTCTGTCCTCCAAAGCTGCTGTATCCTCTCGATATTGGCGATGAAATGGGGTTAAAGAAAAGCAATATATACAAGGGATGTAAATAGTGGTAACATATTATACGCAAGTTCTATATAATCACCAACATACCCTTATACCTCTTGTCAAATTTCGAGAAGCTGTTGGATGCTGTTAGCAAGGTGTGTGTTCATTGCCATGTATTGGTTACAGTGTTATAATTACATCGATATATCAATTGCAAAATATACTTCACCGTCACCTTTCACAGGTCGGAGGTTTGGGAAGCACATCTCCCTTTGCAAATATGGCTCACTGAAATGCATCCGAGTCATTAATCTGTATATTATATTTATTTTTATTTTACTCTTAATATTCTAATTTCCGCTTTTGGTATGGATGGATAACTTTTAATAAAAAATTTAAAAGAATATTTTAATGACCGAATTCTGAGGTGTTGAATATCATATATATATATAATTATATTATATATATATATATATATATATATATATATATATATATATATATATATATATATATATATATATATATATATATATATATATATATATATATATGACTTGAATCACAGTTTATTTTAAAGCGACCTTGCGGATCTGACGTAAACACCAAACTTAGATCACATTCTCCTTTGTCGGTTATCATTGTAGTATATTTCAGTGCTCATCAACGACATCGGCTTTTTTTCTAGATCTTAAGATAAAGCTCGCAATGACGTTTATCATTCTTCCCATAACAACCAGGAGCAGTTAGGTACAGCTCCCTCTCGTAACTGATCGTCTTCTAGATGATCCAACATACTATTAGTCCTTTTCCAAACTTCCAGTAATTTGTCTTACTGTATAATACTTTCCACCTCTGTTAAACAAGTCACCTCTTTTACTTTATATCCTTTTTGAAATCTTTAGCAGGAACATCTTGCCACAGATCGATGGTTTTGGACTTTGATGTTGCTAACTTGTCGGACTTTAGGTTCTACTTCTTTAATTTTCCTTGGAATAATTATTGGGCAGGACTCCCTCAATGAGCACAAGGCATAGCCAAAGTGATCCTTTCTTGCATAGTGTTCAATTCATTCACTTTCTCTTCGACCGAAACACACAAATCTTGAATATCCTCGTGTTGTCACAGGACTGCAATATTCAGGAATACCCAAAATTTATAGTATTCAATTTCTCCCCTGGATTGTAGGAAGGTGATGAAGTAGCAAGTAATAGAAAATAAGTAATGGACAATAGAAAGTGGGTATTGTATCGAATAAAACCACAATTAATTCATTTATAGGATAATGTACATGGTTCAAAAAAGAAAATGGGATATATTTATCAAAAGAAGGATAGTCTGAATCAGAGAAGTTTCAAATTAAGACCTGATGTCATGAGATAAGATTGGGAAAGCTAAGATGTTTCCAATATTTAAGTTACGGATTGATTTGAAAACTTTAGTAAGAACTGTTGTAGTTAGATCAATAGCAAGATCGCTAAAGAATTGAGAGGGATCTACCTTATTCGATATAAACTGATTGAGTAGTTGGTATATGATAAAACCGTACGAAGGTAAGATGCACATTCAGAATCACAAGTTTGAGAAGTACATGAATAATATGAAGACCATACACTGTCTTACTGAACTCAAGAGAAAGTAGAAGTTATATCTTTGGAAGAAAATACAGTTAGGCTAAAAAAAAATGGAAAGGTGAAAAAGGAGTAATATGACTGAAATTGTCTAGTTAGAAACGATAGTCTGATCAAAGGGGTTAAGGTTTTTCAGCAGGTAAGACGAAAAGAGAAAATTAAGTTAGAGAAATATTTGACAAAGTTCCTGAAAGATCCGAAACTGCAGAGAACAGAAATATTAAATTTTCTACAAGGAAATGAGTTTTTTTAGTAAATAGATAATAGGTTTTGTATAAAAACTTCAATACAGAAAACTATGTTGCTGTGAGTCTGAAGACGACATCAATCCTTGTGATGAAAAGCATAAGACATTGAAATATAATTTAAACCTAAATTCAAGGGAAATGAATAAAACCTGAGGAGACACAACTAGTTAGCATTTTCCTTCAGAAGAGAGAAGCTAAGGCAGAAAACAAGAGTATTTATGAAGGGGAACAACAATCCATCTATAGATTGGATACTTGACAATTATAATTCTTTTTCATTAAAAGTTCCCATTTTACGGGCACTGCCCTAATCTAGTAGAAAAACTTTTCTAGGTAATTTCTACCTAGGACCCACATGCCGGATCGAAAAGGGTCCCTCAAGTACGTGAGTCAATCACTCTACAGTTATTCTACTATATATATATATATATATATATATATATATATATATATATATATATATATATATATATATATATATATATATATATATATATATATATATATATATATATATATATATATATATATATATATATATATATATATATATATATATATATATATATAGTATATATATATATATATATATATATATATATATATATATATATATATATATAATTATATATCATTAAAAAATGTTTAAAATATTTCAAAAAAAGATAAAAAATCAATAAAGAAACTACAAAAATTTATTAATTTCTCTATGAAAACAATATTAATTAATAAGTATCTATATATGATCCACTTTTAAACTTTGATTCAGAAAGCACTAACTCTTCAACATTATAAATATGTAAAATATTATGCAACCTGTACAGGTTATAATCTAATTATATATATATATATATATATATATATATATATATATATATATAGTATATATATATATATATATATATATATATATATA
>SEYY01025140.1:0-7500 GCA_009176605.1 Armadillidium nasatum
GTACACCTCACACATCTAGGATGGTTACACAAACACAGGTCTAGGGCTTTTCGCCTTATAAAATATATCGCTCTCTAACTCTCTCCAATCTCTTTCTGCTCGTCGAATTGTTGTGCCGCTCTCTCTCTCTCTCTCTCTCTCTCTCTCTCTCTCTCTATCTCTATCTCTATCTCTGTACTATTGCTATTACAACAAACATAGCTCTTCTGAACTTCTTCATTGAAAAGGGCTCCTGCGACACGCTTTTGTTTACAGTATAATTCATTCTCTGTCCAGCTCTTTGAACCTAGACATAACCATTATGTTCAGTCTTACATGTACTCTACTTGTGAATTCTGAAACACACTTCCTTTATTAGTTTTTCCATCTTCGTTAGACATGTACCCTTTAAAAATCAATGTATCGGGTGGAAATTAGTGGGCCTCTGGGTTTTACCCACCAGAGGAGCCAATACAATATATATAATATATATATATATATATATATATATATAAATTATATATATATATATATATATATATATAATATATATTATATTATATATATATATAAAATTATGGCTCAAAGGATAAGACAATGATCTGTCATTGTTAGTAGAAGAACTTGAGCTAAAATATGATTTATTTTGCAATTAAGCTTTTGTAAAATAAAAAGAAAAAAAATGAAAAAAAAAAAAAAAAAAAAATATATATATATATATTAATATATATATATATATATAATATATATATATATATATATATATTATAATATATATAAAATTAAATATAAATAAAAATAAAAAAAAAAAAAAAAAAAAAAAAAAAAAAAAAAAAAAAAAAAAAAAAAAAAATATATATATATATATATATATATATATATATATATATATATATATATATATATATATATATATATAATATATATATATATATATTTCACCTCTGGTGGGCAAAGGCAAGAGGCCTTATTAAAATTTTCCACTAGAGAAAGTAGCAAATCGGAATCCTGTTCAGATTAAAGGCCAACATGTCCCGAGACACGGCGTTTGATGGCGTGTAAGTCATAGGAAATTGGGAAAATAGATGAAAGGAGTGTGCTCCAGACTTTACCAGTAGTGTACATATAAGATTGAGCATAGCTGTTAAGTCTGGGGTCAAAGAGTTGGACATAGAAAGTATGAGAATGGTTAGAGAAGTGTGTCGCACTAGCTCTTCTCAGTGGAGTAGGTATGAGACGAGAGAGCGAGAGAGTTCAGGTGATCATTGTCCGTTGTAATAGCGATAGAATAAAAAGAGTGAAGCAACAATTCGACGGGCAGAAAGAGATTGGAGAGAATTAGTGGGAGTAGGAGAGTTGATAAGACGAAAAGCTCTAGACCCCACATTTTGAAGAAGAGCTGTATGAGGGGAACCTCCCCATTTGTGTGAGGCGTACTTTATACAGGGGCGAACAACATCCCTATGAAGAACAAACAACTGGGGTGGTGTGAAGTTCTGAAGGCGCCTCAGAACACCCAACCTTTTAAAAGCTTGTTTAGAGAGAGAATAATGTATCTTCCAGAAAATCACGAAAAAAAAAAAAAAAGGAGGAAGTTAAGTTTGAGTTGTGTGTTTTCAAAAGATATCATAGTTGCGTGAAGTGTGTCGAGTAGAGAGATGGTGGATTGAGTTTTGAACATTGAAACGACCAAGTTTTCTCTGCCCAATTGGAATGCGAGATAGATCAGAGGTTACTTGCCCAAAGCATCCTCCTTGCGTTATTAACTGTTTTGGGAGGGCGCCTTTTAAACTGAAAGAGTATGAAGGGGTGGAGCATCGGCATAGGAGTGGGTAGGAGATGAAGTAATAGAGAGAGAAGTCATTAATGAAAAACAAAAAAAAAAAAAAAAAGGATAATATATATATATATAATATATATTATATATAATATATATAATATATATATATATTATATATATATATATATATAATATATATATAATATATATATATAATTATTATATATATTATATAAAAAAAAAAAAAAAAAAAAAAAAAAAAAAAAAAAAAAAAAAAATAATAATAATAAAAATGAAGTATAAAATAATAATAATAATTAATAATAATAATAATAATAATTAATAATAATAATAATAATAATAATAATTCAAAATTCAAAATTCAAATTCTTTATTCATTGAAAGTTCATTATAATTACAAAATGTATCAGTTCCTATACTACTAACAATACTAATAATGGTAAGAGTAATGAAGTGACTCTACAATTCTCTGAAAACTGACTTCTAAGGGGATACACATTGGTTTTCATTGAGCCCCAAATTTAATAGTTATATAAATTTTTAAATTTTATTATTAAAAAGTAAATACTAAAATGGTAATATAAAAAAAAAAAAAAAAAAAAAAAAAAAAAAAAAAAAAAAAAAAAAAAAAAAAAAAAAAAAAAAAAAAAAAAAAAAATTAATAATAATAATAATAATAATAATATATAATTAATAATAATAATAATAATATTAGTATGATGAGAGGAGAGAATATATTCAAAGTATAATAATGATCGTAATAATAAAATAATAATCAAAAATTATGTAAGCGAAGTACAATAATATAAAACTTTAATAAGAATAACGATCATAATAATAATAAAATTGTAATAGCTCAGAATAAGGCTTTAGTATGATTCCAAAGCTAACTTTAATTACGGCAATAATTTAAAAGTATTATAGAATTATCAATAATAAAAATAAAGACAGTAATAATATAATAAACATAATAATAATAAAAGTGACAACAACAATAATGAAAATAATAATGATAGTAATAACGATAGTAAAAATAAAAATAATAATTGATGAATAATAGTACTAATAAAATCAATAAAACGTATAGCATAATGTCATTTACAGTAGTGTTAGTAATAATTACGAGACAGTGTCGCTGTTAGAATGTGACGTCACGTGCATTACAGAAGTAACCAAATGTTATAATAGTAAAGAAAATAATATTAATAATACAATGATATCAGTAATATCCAGTAATAATAATATTTATATAAGTAACGAAAACATTAATAATAATAATAATAATAATAATAATAATAATAATAATAATAATAATAAGAATAATAATAATAATAATAATCAAGAGAGTTACAAAATTTGTGAATTATGAAAAAAGTATGTGTTTGATTTGGAGTTACAACTTTCTCAAAGAAAAGAAAAGGAAAAATAAAAATAAAAATATTTAAGATTTGAGGCCAGATATAGTAAAAGAGCCTGATGTTGCTGCCTGACGACCATTAAAAACATAAAAGTAAAAGTAAAAGTAGTAAAAGAGCCAATTAACGAAGAAAGGAATGCGGAGCAAAATGAATAGAAATCGTAGAAGTAGTAATATTAGCAATTATAATAATAATAATAATAATAATAATAATAATAATAATAATAATAATAATAATAATAATAATAATAATAATAATAATAATAATAATAATAATAATAATAATAATAATAATAATAATAATAAATAATAATAATAATAATAATAATAATAATAATAAAAAGTACAACAATAATAATAATATAATAATAGTAATAATAATAATAATTAAAATAATAATAATAACAATAATAACTATAATAGAACTAGTACTAACTAATAATAAAAAGTGAAACAGGGAAAGTTTGCATTGGTTTAGATAATTCTTTTTTATAAAGTGCGTAAAAACTTTCAAAGATTTTTTATTTTTTATATCTATTGGTAGATCGTTAAAAAGTTTTGCCGACGTATACGTAACAACTTGTCTCGCTTTTTCTAATCTGTAAAATGGAGGATTTATACGTAAGTTATTTCGCAAATTAATATCTCTTCGAATTTGATTGTTACGGAAGCTAGTTATTAAAAAATTGCAGGCGTTATTATTTACTATTTTGTGTTATTCTTTTAGGAGAGAAAGGTTTAGCAAGTGATGAAACTGTAAGATTTTAAGTTTTTTAAACAATGGTTGGGTATGGTCATAGAGAAGGTTAGCACTTAGTAAACGAATGGAGCATTTTTGCATAATAATAGGGTTGATAACATAGTTTCTAGCAGCACTGTTAGTGTACATGTGCGTAATATATATTTTCTTAAATATATAAAGGGATGGATTTGGCTAGTTTGACTAATATAAACATATATATTTCGCTAATTTATTTACTAGTTGATTTATATGTTCTTTAAATGTTGATTTGTCGTCGAATATCACTCCCAGTATTTTTGCATTTGAAATTTTTTGTAATTCCGCTTCATTTAAGTTAATTTTGAAGTCATCTTTTATGCTTTTATCGCTAATAATAAGATTTGATTTTTTTTGTACATTTAATGAAAGTTTATTAGAAATTATAAAAGCTATTATTTTATTTAAAGCAAACACAGCTTTTTGTGGGAGTGTGTCAAGATTTTTATAGTTTATTAATATCGATAAATCGTTAGCAAAAGAGATAGAAAAAGAGTCATTCGAGTTGATAAATCGTTCGTATATAGTAGGGTGAATAATAATGACCCCAATATAGACCCTTGGGAACTTCAGTCGTTACTAGGGATGTATTAGAGTGAATGTCCCTCAATTTTACATACTGAGATCTTCTAGTCAGATAAGATCTAAACAATCACAATGAGTTTCCTTCAATGGCCATCATATTCATTTTCTTTAAAAGAATATCATGATCAATTGAATCAAATGCTTTTGTTAATCTAGTAAAAGCACAGATGAAGCTTTCCGTTCGATGTTTTCATATATTTTTTTCAGTCAGAGGCACACAAGAGCATCAGATGTCGAACATCCTTTACGGAAGCCAAATTGGTAGTCATTAAGGAGATTATTTGAATTAAGGTATTCTGTTAGTTGCATTAATATTAATTTCTCAAATATTTTACTCATAGTATGTGTAATTCAAATCGGTCTATAATTCAGAGGAATGGATTAATCACATTTTTTGTGAATTGCTGTAACTCTTGTGAGTTTGAACACATGTGGGAGTATACCCGTGTAAACAGAAGCATTAAAAGTGTCTTTTAATGGGAAGAAATTATGTCGGCAATGAGTTTGAGGATGTTATTGGGAATGGTATAGTGCCACATGTTTTATTTTTTAGATCGGTAATTGCAGTTTTAACTTCTTGGATCGAGATATCCTTAAAGAAAAGGATGAACCACAATGGTTTCGAAGGCGGTTTGGTTGGGAAGTCTGTTAGCCAATTTTTTTTTACCAATGTTTATGAAGTTATTATTGAGTTCATCGGCAATTTCCTTTTGTTTGTTTATTATTTTTTCATTTGTATTTAGTTCTTTTATATTATTGATTCCTGATTTATTTTTGTTAATTAAGCTGTTTATTAGGTTCCATGTTTTTTTAAGGATCATCGTGGAAGTCATAAAATTTATTTACGTAGTAATTCTTTTTCGCTTTCTTTAGGACAATTTTTAATTGCTAATCAAAGTTCATATGTAATTAAAATTGTATAATTTCTTCTTTGTAATTGCAGTAAAGTTTATGTTTCTGATTTAATCGAATTTTTTAAACCAGGTGTCATCCAAGGATTTTGTCCCAATGTTTGTCCCAATTGTTTGGTTTTTATTGGGAAGGAATCATTGTTAAAGAGTTTAATAAAATGTTGAATTTCGAATCAATGTTAACTTGCTCATTCTGTATGAATTCTCGTTATCTATTCTATATTTAGCGGCAGTAAGGGTTCACGTGTCATTAACATTAAATTTTACAAGACAGGGATAATGATCTGAAATTTCCGTCTTAATTACAAAAGATTTGATATCACAGTCTAAATTATCCCATACGTGAACCAGTAAAGTGGGGTTTCCGTCCTCAATGTTATTAGGGCGAGTAAGTATTGTTATATAGTTGATAAGACCGTTTGGCATTATTGCATTAAAGAGTGAGTTGTTGTCCGAGGAGGAGCTGTGGTCACATAGATCAATGTGGAAATCGCGGGCAATTATCGTCTTTGTATTAAGTAAACGTGTTTGAATTATAGATTCCAGGGAATTTATGAATTCTGTTTTTGAATCATTTGGGGGGCCTATATAGCCCCACAACGGTTAATTTCGAGGACTTGTTTTCGATGCGCACCACCAGGACTTCTATACTATCATTTATCAATGAAAAAATTATTTAAGGAAATTCGCAAAATATCGTTTCTTACAAATATAGAGAGCCCTCCTCCCGGCTTGATTGATCTTACAAGGTGATTTCCGTTAAATCCTGGTAGGGAATGCACGTTTTTATTGTGATCATTTAAGAATGTTTCGCTCAATACTATGTAATCAAATTATAATTATCATTATTATTATTATTATTGTTATTATTATTATTATTATTATTATTATTATTATTATTATTATTATAATTATTATTATTATTATTATTAGATGTGGCTTAGAAATTCGTCATAATATTTATTAAGGTTCCTTACGTTTTGATGATATAATTAAAAGTTTTTAGAGTCATCTGGGCTATTATTTTTAAGGGAGTTTGGATAAATATGTTTCGATGTAATTGTGGAGTTGTTAATCAGGGTTTCGTCCCAATTTTTGTCAGCATTCATAATATTATAACAGTGATATTAATAATAGAATAAAAAGATGGTAATAATAAAGATGACAGTAATAATAATAAATATAACTGTAGTGTTAATAAAAATAGTTCTAGTAGGGATAATAAAAAGAAGGATAATAATAATAATAATAATAATAATAATAATAATAATAATAATAATAATAATAATAATAATAATAATATAATAATAATAATAATAATAATAATAATAATAATAATAATAATAATAATATTAATAATAATAATAATAACAATAAAGGTAAAATTAATTAAGATAATTGATAATTAGAATAATTTTATTGGTATTGATATAAAAGGGGCAAATAATTAAAAAGAAGAAAATTATAATAATAATTATAATAATAATAAAATTAAAATGATAGTAACGTCAATAATAATAAGAAAAATAATAGGAGAGAATATCTAGAACAAGAGTAGTAAAAAACAGCACAAATACTTTCAACGAGAGTTGTTTTAAAAGTTATAACAAGTTAAAGATGTAAAATGTTCAAGAGTGTCCCATATGTACAATTTGATGAAACAAGTGCCTAGCGCCAAGATAATAATAGTAGCAATAGTAATATTAACTGATACTATTAAAAAATATAGTAGTAATAATATAAATAATATTAATATGATAATAATAATAATAAATTCAACGACAGTAATAATAAGAGTACTAATAAGAATAATAATAACAATAATGATAATATAATAATAATAATAATAATAATAATAATAATAATAATAATAATAATAATAATAATAATAATAATAATAATAATAATAATAATAATAATAATATAATAATAATAATAATAATAATAATAATAATAATAATAATAATAATAATAATAATAATAATAATGATAATGATAACAATAATAATAATAATAATAATAATAATAA
>SEYY01025140.1:15000-17500 GCA_009176605.1 Armadillidium nasatum
GAGGAGGAATAGTTCCGAAATCTTCTAAGGTTGAATTAGAGACAAAAGCTTGAGCGGAAAGTTCAGCTTTAGTGGAAGACAAAATGGAAGTTATGCAGTCCGAAGATTCTAAAGAAAGGAAAGTGTAATAAGCAAAGTCAGAGTTGACTTTTTTTTTAAATGCCAGAAAGGGCGTGAGGAAAAAGTATCAGAAAAATTATAGCATTTACTACTGAAAAATGAGTTTTGGAATTGTAGCGAATTGATTTTGCACGTTTCTGGAATGAAATAAAAGTTGCATGAGTTTCTGAAATTTGAAGACGACAGAAATCCCTGAAGGCAGCATCACTTTGGCAAATAGCACGAGAACGAGCAGAGTTAAATTAAGGTTTGTTGGGTTTAGTTGAAAGGAAAGAATATGGAATGTATGCCTCTATACCAGATAGAATCACCTCGGTTAAGCAGTAATCATTGCATGGGAAATCAGAGAAGATTATCCTCAAGTCAGACCAGTTATCGGCACTGAGGTATTAAAAACTTCTCCTTGCTAAGGGCAGGGATCGTTCTTGCGGAAGAGTTGAAGGGACAGAACAAAATACAGACATAAGAAGATTGGATGAACCCAGAGGTAGAAAGAGTTAACCGTGTAAGGAGAAGGATAAGATGCTAAGAAAAAATAAAGTATTTTGGTTTTACTGCTAAGCCCGTCAAGGATGTGCGTAAGAAGTTGCACCAACTGCTAAAGGTTGTACTAAATAGAAAGTAGTAGGTGAGTTTACCAGTTGTATTTTGAGAACTAGATGAAAGCCAATGACTGTGGTGAACGTTGGAATCACCTAAAATGATTTAAAAAAATGAAGAGGAAAGAATGTGCTTTATTTTAATGTTAAGAAAGTCGAAGTATTTTTCATAGTCCGAAGAGTTAGGAGATAAGTAGACAACAAATCATTTTAGTTGTACAATTGCAAGAGAGCTTAAGCCACAAAGTGGAGAATTCAAAAGATTCCAAATTATATACACGAAAACAAACATCGTTGTGCACATAAGAGAATCATCATCCGCTTTTCACTGAAAATTGAGGATGGAGACAGTAGGAGGAAACAGAATAGGGTTTGCAGTTAGAGCACCCAAGCACCCGAGTTTCTGTTAATATATATATATATATATATATATATATATATATATATATATATATATATATATATATATATATATATATATATATATATATATATATATATATATAAATATATAATAGTTAGTTAGTTAGTTAGTTACTAGTGATGTCGCGGGTGGTTATATTACTTTATAATTATATTTACTATTATTTTTTAAATTAGCAGTTTTCCAGTTATTATTTTTATATTATTATATATTATTATTTTTATTATTATTATTAATTATTATTGTTATTATTTTACTTATTATTATTATCATAATTATTATATTATTATTAATTATTTTTATAATTTTTATTTTTATTATTGTTATTATTTTAATTATTGAAAATATTTCTTTTAAATTTTTTTATTATTAATTATTATTATTGTATTATAATTATTATTATTATTTATTATTATTATTATTATTATTCTTATTTTAAAACTAATTCTATTATTATTATAATCATTATTTCCTCATTACTATTAGTGTCACTTATTCTATTGCATTATATATAATTATTAATTATTAAGAAAAAAATTGGAATTTGAATCCAAAAAAAATAAATAAAAAAAAAAAAAAAATTTCTTAAAAGAGAAGAGAAAAAATTGAAACCTTTTAAAGTTCTTTTCAGATCTCATCGAGATTTCAAAGGACGTTTAGAAAGAGAGAGAGAGAGAGAGAGAGAGAGAGAGAGAGAGAGAGAGAGAGAGAGAGAGAGAGAGAGAGAGAGACAGAAAGAAGAAAGTGAGAGAGTGAAAGAGAGAGAGAAAGAGGGGAGGGAGAAGGAAGAATGAAACAGAACAGATAGAAAGAAAAAGAATGAGAAAGAGAGAGAGGAAGAGAGTGAAAAAAAGGGAGTGGAGAGAGATAAGCATAGCACGAGATATAGAGTGAGAAAAAAAGAAAAAGTTTAAATAGAGAAAGAGAAAGAAAATTTATCCTTCAAATTTAAAAACAAAATGGAAATAAAATTTGAAAAAAATATTTTTAATTTAAAATATTTAAAAATAAAATTAACTGTCCTTGGAAAAATCCGTTTAAAAATAAATTTCCCAGAAATGAAATTAAATGTATATCAAAATACGATAAAAATTATATTAAAATTGTACTATTAATAGAAAAACTAATTTATTAATATCCGTAAAATATCATTTTCGATTCTCTCTCTCTCTCTCTCTCTCTCTCTCTCTCTCTCTCTCTCTCTCTCTCTCTCTCTCTCTCTCTCTCTCTCTCTCTCTCTCTCTCTCTCTCTCTCTCTCTCTCTCTCTCTATTATCTATTATAAAATTCCATTAACCACAAATATCAAATTTCAGCAATTTGGAAGATAAAAGGGTTTGCTTTTAATTTTTATAAAA
>SEYY01025140.1:22500-27500 GCA_009176605.1 Armadillidium nasatum
ATATGTTTATATGGTTTTGATCAATCTATTTTCTTTTTCATTTGTCTTTTATTGTCTGCATAATTTCCATACTAAAAGACAATTTCTTATGTGTATTTAATTAAACATTGATGTTGTTTCTTTTTTGCTACTGATTTAGGGCCTTCCGAAAGTTTTATTAAGTCCTGTGACAAGATTAAACTTCTCAAAGTGTCAAAGGAATCAGTAGGAATCTCGCAAATCAAGGTTAAACTTCCTTGAAGATAGCTTTGAAAATAGCAAATGTATATACATCCAAGGTCAACTAAGTGTAAACTGAATATAAATAACTAAAATATATATATATAATATATATATATATATATATATAATTATATATATATATATATATTATATATATATATATATATATAATAAAACCTATGAAAATTATAATTATCATAAAAAATAAATAAATAAATAAATAATTAAATATTTCTTAAAAACATATTAATATGAGACGGAGTAACAGTAAATTAAAAACAAAGTAACCAAAAAATTAAACGGACCCGAGGATCCGACACTCACACCCGAGAGTCTTTAATCTAGGGAGCTCAGAAAGGAAAGTGGAGGGTCTATCTTTATAATTTTATTATTTTGTTTTAAATTTCTTTTTACTGTTTCATTTTATTTCATTTTATTTTTTTATTTTTTTTTAGAGAGAGAGAGAGAGTGAGAGAAAAAATAAAGATATTTGGTTCATAGGGTCGACTTTAGGATATATATATATATATACATATATATATATATATATATATATATATATATATATATATATATATATATATATATATATATAATATATATATATATATATATATATATAATATCCATAGGAGGTGCTTGGAACCCCTACTGGGGCTACCATGGCATTCTGCTGGGTGTTCCTGGGTTGCAGGAGCAACCAACCAAAGTCAAGCAACGCCAACATGGGCACAACAACTGTTGCGACTAAATTAGCAATATAAGACAGAGAAAAATATTCCGCACGCCAGGATTCGAACCTATTCAATGTACAGAAGGCTCTATCACCGAGCTAAGCCGCCTTCCCAAAACAGAAAGCATAGTTGAACGGTTTTCAAGCCCTCCTCTTCGAATCACTGTCTTATATTGCTAATTTAGTCGCAACAGTTGTTGTGCCCATGTTGGCATTGCTTAACTTTGGTTGGTTGCTCCTGCAACCCAGGAGCACCCAGCAGAATGCCATAGAAGCCCCAGTAGGGGTTCCAAGCACCCTCCTATGGATTTAAATAAGTACCGAGTTGCTGCAGTGATTTGAAGCAGAAAGTGCTTGAAAACCTTTCTACTGTGCCTTATTTTTCGGGAAGGCCGTGTAGCTCGGTGGTAGAGCCTGCTGTACATTGATTAGCAGCCACGCTGTTGTTAATGGGTTCGAATCCTGGAGTGCGGAAAATTTTTCTCATATATATATATATATATATATATATATATATATATATATATATATATATATATATATATATATATATATATATATATATATATATATATACCCATAAATTTTGAAATCTTTCTTCCTTTGTTCCAAGTGAGTGATTTTTATCTTATTTGTTTTTTTGTTTTTAATAGAAAAATCAATTGAAAACATTTCAATCTCGGGAAATAAATCAATTTATTTTTATCCAACAGAAAAAAAAATTATCTATGTGTCATTAATTTAGTGATGATAAATATATATATATATATATATATATATATATATTATAATATATATATATATATATATATATATATATATATATATATATATATATATATATATATATATATATCTTTAAAAACAACTCCAAAGACAATAATAATAATAATAATATATTATTATAAATATTCTTGGTTTTCACATAAACAAAGAAATGTTTTGGAAACCTCACATCACAATGGTTGCTAAGGTAACCTCAAAGACACTGGGAGTTCTGTTTTGACTGCAAGAATTTTATTTTTTCTTCGCAGTTACTTCAATTATACAAGAGCACCATCCGCCCTTGTATGGAGTACTGCTTTCATATCTGGGGTGGCTCAGGTTTCACCCGTCTTTTCGATAGGGTTGAATCAAAGGCTAAAAGACTTATAAACTGTTTCGCTCTTACAAATCCATTTGACCTTTTATCTATGCGATGTGACGTTTGTGCCCTGTCTCTTTTCCATAGGTATTACAACTGTAAATGCTCGAGGGATCTGTCTACTCACATACTCCACCTTTTCGGGGTTTTCCTAGCACAAGGGGTGCATTATCTGCACATAGATTTTGTCTAGACATAGGCAACTCCAGGCTTCTTCGCTGTGGTGCCTCCTTCTTTCCAGCCACCTCTGTCATGTGGAATTCTCTCCCATTTTCTGTGTTTCCTGCTGAATTTAATCTCAATTACTTTAAAGCCCACATCTAGTCTTACTTGCATAATTTGCTTTAGGTGAGGCTTGTGAGTTGTTTTACCTTTTTTTATTGCTCTAACCCCCTCCTTGAATAGGGCTCTGCCCGTGAGCGGTGGTGATGTGTATATATATATATATATATATATATATATATATATATATATATATATATATATATATATATATATATATAATATATATATATATATATATATATATATATATATATAGAAGAGGTTAGAAGAGAGAGAAGTGGTGAAAGAAAGTGGAGATCTGGGAGCCAAAGGCTTGATCTCTATTGAGGCTCTTCAGTGGAGATTAATTGCAGTGTGGCAATACAAAGAAGAAAAATAGCAGGCAAAATTGTGGAGAGAGGAGAGAGAGGATAAAAGAAATATGAGAGAGGGAGAGAGACTCATTGATTGAGAGTTTTGTTATTAAGAAACTATAATGTTTTATTATTTTTTTTTAAAATATTAATTTAAAAAAATAAAAAAAAAAAAAAAAAAAAAAAAAATTTCGTTTTTTTTTTTTTTTTTTTTTTAAGAAACTAAAAAAATGTATAATAAAGCAAAATATATTTAAAAAAAAAAAATAATTTAAATAAACAAAGTAAAGGAGGAGGAAAATTTCAGTCTTGGTTCTTTTGAAAATTTAAATAAATAAATAACTAAATTAAAAAAAAAGAAAAAAAAAAGAGAAATAAATTTTTTTTGCATGCATATATCAGTATGTGTGTATATGTATATTTGGTTCTTTTGAAAAAAAAAAAAAATTTTTTTTTTTTTTTTTATTAAAATAATTAAATTAATAATATATATATATATATATATATATATATATATATATATATATATATATATATATATATATATATATATATATATATAATATATATATATATATATATATATATATATATATATATATATATATATATATAATATATATATAGTGTTTATTTTAGTTTCTTACTAGGAAATTATTAATTATTGAAATAATTAGTTAAAGTGTTAACGTTTAAAGAAAGTGTAGGTGTTTCTTAGAATTGTTTATAATCTAAAGTAAGTGTATATTTTAGATTATTTATTGTAGTTTATTGTTTTTTAGATTGTTTTATTGTGCTTTGTTATATTTTTACAGTATTTTTAGTGTTTTATATTTTTATTTTTATTTTATATTATTAATGTTTTTAAGTGACAGTGATATATTTATAAATTAGTAATAGTGATATATTTATATATTTTAGCGATTTTGTATATTGTGATTGTTATTAGTTATTAAGATTTAATATTTTTAAATATTTATATATATAAGTTTAAATAAATTAGGTGATATAAGATAGATGACGGGTGGTGGATTTAGAATGAAGGTACAGGCCTCGAGAAATTGGTAGTATCCTTAGGAAGTGGGATCTACCATAAAGCGCCATATTTCGTGTGAGTCAGTAAGTGAGTGAAGTCGAAAGTGATGGCTGAAAGAAGGGGAGCTACTAAGATACTGAAAGTAGGAACGTTAATTGTAAGAGGGGTGAATAAAGAAGAGAAAAAAGAAGAAGTGGGAATAGGGATGAAGGAAAGGGATTTAATGCGTTGGCATTGACAGAAACGAAATCGAAGGGTAAAGGGGAAATGTCATTTGGGATGTACAAAGAGATATACGCCTGTGTAAATGAGAGGGTTAGAGCAAGAAGGGGATGACAATAGTTTTGAAAGATGTGTGGTGGAGTTGTGTGAAACGGAGTGGCAGTATAGGAGCAAGAATACTCTGGGTAAAATTACGGGTATGGAGGGAGTATTGGGTTTTATATGTTCTTATCCACCAGTGGTGGGAACAAATGAAAAGGAGAGAAACATTCTGGTAGAATCTGAGTGAGTGTATGGGGAATTTTGATAATAGAGATCAAATATGTTTGTTGGATGACCTGAATTCTAGGGTATGTAATAGAAGTGTGAAAAGAATAGTAGGACCCTTTGGGGTAGAAGATGTAAATGAAAATGGAACTGAATTAATTGGAATGCGTCCAGAAAGTGGAAATATATATATATATATATATATATATATATATATATATATATATATATATATATATATATATATATATATATATATATATATATATATATATATATATATATATATATATATATATATATATATCTGATCGCCAGTATGGTTTTCGTAAGAAACGCTCTACTGGTGATCTTCTTTCCCTTCTTCCTGACTCTTGGTCTTCCGCTCTTCGGCATTTCGGTGAATCTTTTGCTGTCGCGCTGGACATATCGAAAGCTTTCGATAGAGTCTGGCACAAAGTTTTGATTTCCAAACTTTCCCTCTTTCGGAATCTATCCTTCTCTCTGTGATTCTCTCTTTCCTTTAATGGTCGTTCTGTAGCAGCTGTTGTAGACGGCCACCGTTCATCCTTTAAATCTATTAATAGTGGTGTTCCTCAAGGTTCTGTCCTATCCCAACACTTTTTCTTTTTTTCATTAATGACCTTCTATCTGTTACTTCATCTCCTATCCACTCCTATGCCAATGACTCCACCCTGCATTATTCCTTTCAATTTGAAAGGCGCCCCTTCCAACAGC
>SEYY01025140.1:32500-52500 GCA_009176605.1 Armadillidium nasatum
ATATATATATATATATATATATATATATATATATATATATATATATATATATATATATATATATATATATATATATATATATATATATATATATTATTTAGTCTGCTAAAACTCTCACAGACATTTCTACATAGATAATTAATGTCAGCTATTGGACTCGAACCAGCGACCTTTAAGATGGTGCTCTTATGCGTTTTCCACTAGTCCACAGAGATACAAAAGGAAATCGCATTGGAACTGCTCATCATCTTCAGTCATGACTTCAATAACAAAGGATCTCCCCGACCGCAACGAGGTCAAAGGTTGAATCCATTATCCTCAGATAGTTATATAATAGAGTTTTATCGTCTGCTAAAACTCTCACAGACTAAATCTACATAGAAAATTAATGTCTGCTATTGGACTCGAGCCAACGACCTTTAAGATGGATAGTAGTCTTATCGCCGTGGCCTAGTGGATAACGCATAAAACTAACATCTTAAAGGTCGCTGGTTCGAGTCCAATAGCAGACATTAATTATCTATACAGAAATTGTCTGTGAGAGTTTTAGCAGACTAAAAAACTCTATTATACAACTGTCTGCGAATAATGGATTCCACCTTAGACCTCGTTACCCTTTGCCAGAGTTGCGGTCGGGGAGATAATTTGGGACTGACGTCATGACTGAAGATCATGAGCAGTTTCAATGTGACTTCCTTTTGTATGGCCGTGGCCTAGTGGATAACGCATAAGACTACCATCTTAAAGGTCGCTGGTTAGAAGTCCAATAGCAGGCATTAATTTTCTATATATATATATATATATATATATATATATATATATATATATATATATATATATATATATATATATATATATATATATATACTCTCTCTCTCTCTCTCTCTCTCTCTATATATATATATATATATATATATATATATATATATATATATATATATATATATATATATATATATATATATATATATATATATATATATATATATATATATATATATATATATATATGGAGATCACGGTTAGCTCAGTGGATAAAGCGGAGGATTTCCACGCTTTAGGACAGGAGTTCGAGCCTCGGTAAAACGAAGACTCCGATCGCCCCGCCCACTAACCAGATCGGACAAAAAAAAAATGCCGCTCGTAGGGGATTTTCTGTAATTAATTACAGTTTACGGCAAAAGTGTATTAATACACTAATCTCAATACCCTCACCTCTCACAAAACACACTCAACACATACAAATACAACATATAATGACAAAAACAAACACTCACTCCTATCTGCCACATGCGCAGTAGGTCTTCCGAGTATAGAAAACTAACTACGTCCACAGATGGTTGGGAAATCTGGACTTGAAAGACCGTGGCAGGGGCTGCTATCAACCCCAGAATACTGTACACCAAATCACCAATCTGGGTGGCACCACTGGTCGGGAAAACATTACACACTCCCCTTCTCCCGACTTGTCCTCACCTCGGTGAGAGTTTAAAAAGTGGCGAATTAACTAACTAACTAACTAACACTATATATATATATATATATATATATATATATATATATATATATATATATATATATATATATATATATATATATATATATATATATATATATATATATATATATATATATATATATATATATATATATATATATATATGCGTGTGTGTGTAGAGGCCTTGCCTAATAAGCAAGAGCACCATGGTTCAGAAACTGGTCTAGCTGGGAAAATATGAACCATTATCAATTTAAGTTTGACTTCGTCTCATTGAAACATAAATAAGTACATTAGTGACGTGCTTCGTTACTGATTGTATAAAGATCCACTTAAGGCAATGGCATTTGCCGTAAGTTTGTAAACCTTAGGAAGCTTATATATATATATATATATATATATATATATATATATATATATATATATATATATATATATATATATATATATATATATATATATATATATATATATATATATATATATATATATAGAGCATTATAAGATATGTGTGAAAAAAGTGTCGTTTAAACCCCGGAAATGAGGAAAATAAATCAAGTTGAAAACGAGACTCAATTTATTTCCTAAATTAAAAACAAGTTCCTTTAGGACCGACCCTAAAAGTAATTGCAATGAAGATTCATTTATTTATATATATATATATATATATATATATATATATATATATATATATATATATATATATATATATATATATATATATATATATATATATATATATATATATATATATATATATATATATATATATATATATATATATATATATATATATATATATATATATATATATATATATATATAATATATATATATATATATATATATATATATATATATATATATATATATATATATATATATATATATATATATATATATATATATATATATATATATATATATATATATATATATATATATATATATATATATATATATATATATATATATATATATATATATATAAAATAATATTTTTTTTTTTTTTTAAAAAAATTATTAAAATTTAAAAATTAATTTTAAAATTAAAATTAAAATAATAAATTACATAAAATAAATATAAAAAATATAAAAATCAAATTAAATAAATATATAAAATTTATTATATATATAATAATAATATAATATATATATATATATATATATATATATATATATATATATATATATATATATATATATATATATATATATATATATATATATATATATATATATATATATATATATATATATATATATATATATATATATATATATATATATATATATATATATATATATATATATATATATATATATATATATATATATATATATATATATATATATATATATATATATATATATATATATATATATATATATATATATATATATATATATATATATATATATATATATATATATATATATATATATATATATATATATATATATATATAACTTAAATTTATAAAAGGAAAACAGAACTCTTATTAGAAGATAATAATTAGAATTCATTTCACGAATTTCAGGAAAGTTTTCTAATTTTTTCATTTCATACCGTCATATATATATATATATATATATATATATATATATATATATATATATATAATATATATATATATATATATATATATATATATATATATATATATATATATATATATATATATATATATATATATATATATATATATATATATACTTTGTTTTTCAGTTTGGATATATTGGTCATTCATAATGAAAATGATTTTTATTAATTTAATTTATAGCGATAGTTATCGCATGGATTTTTATATGCAGTTGGAGGCCTTTTAATATAAAAGGAATTGACTCTTTGGGGCAGTTTTTGTATGCATCAACCGATTTCTGAATAATTTAATTAGAAATTCTAAGAAACAGATTTTTTGTTAGGTTTTGGATACCCAAGAATTTCTCCATACCGTAGTGTGAAGGTCTACAGTTTTGAAAATACAAATACATGGCAAACGAACATTTTTCTCCCTGGGGTTTCGCACCTCTGTCTCCTTAGACACGTTAATGGTAAAAAAAAAAAAATAATTAATTTCATGTTTGGAAACCGAATTAAAGCAGGATCGAAAAATACTTTACAGTTGTAATGTAAACAGTTTACTCTCCAGTTTTACGAATGGTCTTCAGTTTTATAAATACTTATATATGTTACCATCACAAGCACATGAAACTGTAGAGTGGTAGTTAATAAAGGTAAATTTAATTTCAATGGTTTCATAAAATATCAAAAACTCTTTAAGTCTCAATATCGGTCAAATGAATGAAAGGAATAAAGGTCAAATGAATGAAAGGAATAAAGGTCAAATGAATGAAAGGAATAAATTTCAAATGAATGAAAGGAATAAAGGCCAAATAAATGAATGGAATAAAGGTCAAATAAATGAATGAAAAAAGGTTAAATAAATGAAAGAAATAATGGTCAAATAAATGAAAGGAATAACAATCAAATGAATGAATGGAATAAAGGTCAAATAAATGAAAGGAATAAAGTTCAAATGAATGAAGGGAAGATTAGAGATTGAAAGTTATTAATGATGAATCTGATATCAAATTTACACATCCTTTTCTTTGTGATGGAAATATGTACTCGTTCAATTATATATATATATTACATCTTCATTCGGACGCTTGATACTCTGTTCTTCAGCATTTCTTTAATCTTTCCTGTGGTTAGGGACATATCCAAAGCTTTCGATAGGGTTTGAAACCAATCTACAATTTCTAAATATTTCTCTTATAGGTATGTGTCTCTCTCTATATAACTTTCTGTCAAAATTTCTTTTCGATCACTCTGCAGCAACTGTCGTTGATTAGGACCGTTCATCAGTTTTGTCTAATAGTTGTGTTCCTTAATAAGTTCTGTCGTATTGAAAACCCTTTTTCAATTTTTATTCATGAATTTTTTTTAACTGTTACTTCTTCATCTATCCAAACTTAAGACGATGACTTTCAGCTTTAATTCCTCCTACATTACATACTTTTACGTTATATCACACATAGTAAGTAACTGGTGTCAGGAGGAGTCAATTAGTACAACTGACATCTGATCATTATCTTATTTTTCCTTTGGAGTAGAGAAAACTTGGCTGTTTTCGATGACTCAAAAACTCAGTGCTTTCATATTTCTACTTGGCATCATCTTCCAACACAATACAAAATCTTATTCGGAAATACAAACTCTTTCATTTTTCTTTCCTTAATGTTTTTGACGTTCCCTTTTGTTCTAATTCTTCTTGAAAGACATTATTTCTACCTTGCAACAAGTTTCTAAAAGGTTGGGCGTTCTGTGTATGGAACTTTCAGAACGTTTTCATGCCACCCTTGTTGCTTGCCTTGTATTGCAGCGGCATTTGTTCTTGTATTATCCATCTTATAAGGGTGGAATCTGAAGCTTCTCCTCTTATCAGTCCTTCAGATCTCAGTGAATCTTTTCTTGTATTATCCATCTTATAAGGGTGGAATCTGAAGCTTCTCCTATTATCAGTCCTTCATATCTCTGTGAATCTCTTCAAACTCTTTTGTTTTTTTCTCGCAGTTTCATAATTGAGCTATTACAATGGACATTGCTCTTCTGAACTCTCTAGATGCATATCTCCTCCTTCTAACAACACAACTTATCCTATCGAATTGTCTGACGTTATACTTAACCGCTATGCTATAAGTCTTACATGTGCAGTACTCTGCTAGTAATTTCTAGAACGGTTTCATATATATATATATATATATATATATATATATATATATATATATATATATATATATATATATATATATATATATATATATATATATATATATATATATATATATATATATATATATACATTTTATTTTTTTTTAAAAAAAAAAAAGCATTTTTTTTTTTTTTTTTTTTTTTTAAATATATTTGTGGTAAGAAAATGGCTACTGAGTTTTAAGTTAAAAATAGAACTGAAAGTTTTAATGTTATTTATATTGTTGTTTGCATTTTATTAGTAAAGTTTTTCATTGTTTTCGCGTATGCCAATTTCTTAAGCGTTGAATCGTATTATAGTATAAATATCTGTGATCGTGTTATTTGTGGTAATATTTTTATTTTTTTTGTGACAGCAATTCAACTGAATTTCTTGTAATTATTTTTGTTGATAATTATTTTGTTAAAGATCTTTGGCCATTGTTGGTGGTACGGGAGTTTACTGTGAAGGTTTGTTATGCTTTTGTACTGTTATGCTGCTGTACTGTTGCGCTGTTGTACTGTTATGATGTTGTAATGTTATGCTGATGATACTGCATTTGCGATACTTATTATTATTACTTATTGACTGAGTTGATTGACACATTTGGATTGATGTTTTTGATACGTGGCCATTTTCAAAAAAAGTTTTTTTTTTTTTTTTCAAAGAGCTTTTTTGAGGTAAATATTTCGTGGTGATTTATTTTTCGTTTCATTTCTTCATTGGGAGACTTTTTAGCTTTTTTCAACTTATTAAATCAATTTGCAAGTAGGACTATCCCTTTTATTTTAATACAATTTCATTCTTTTCCTTTTAAGTTAATATTATTGTTAGTTATTATTATTAGTTATTATTATTATTATTATTATTATTATTATTATTATTATTATTATTATTATTAATAACATTTTTATTATTAATAAAAGTCTAAAATCTCTTATTATTATTATTATTATTATTATTATTATTATTATTATTATTATTATTATTATTATTATTTTTATTATTATTATTACTATTATTATCAATTATTATTATTATTTTCAATTCTTTATTATCTTCTATTCCTTTTCTATCCTAAAAAAATATTTTATTTACAATTATTCACGTCTACCTATCATTCAATCTTTTATATTCATTGTCCATTTTCTCTTGATAAAAATAAAAAATAAAAATAATAAAAAAAAATTTAAATTACCTTTTCAGACGTGAATAATTTCTTTAAAATCAGAATTGGACAGATTAGATTACACCAATTTCGTATTTGATCATATATATATATATATATATATATATATATATATATATATATATATATATATATATATATATATATATATATATATATATATATATATATATATATATATATATATATATATATATATAGGAGCTTGTTCAATTCATCATAACATTTTTATTTTTATGACAAATGATAGGAATCGAACAACAATTCTGGCTTCAACTTAAAACTAAAAATTGGAAACAATCATACAAAATTAATCTATTAAATTTGTGGTCCAAAAAAGGTACAAATGTAAATAAAGCAATTCTTTTGAGCCTTTATAAAAAAATACATCCTTTTAATAAATAAATAAATATTACTTAAAGTTAAATAGTTTTAAACTCGGAGATGCATTTTAATATGCTTTTAAATAAATCTTGGCCATGAAATTTTTCTCAATTAAACCTAACATAACCTAAGTTAATCTAACCTAACCTAACCTAACCTAACCTTAACCTAACATAACCTAACTCAACCTAACCTAACCTAACCTAACCTAACCTTAACCTAACCTAACCTAACTCAACCTAACCTAACCTTAACCTTACCTAACCTAACCTACACCAAACTTAATCTAACGTAATGTAACTTAGCCTAATCAATCTTAATGTAATGTAACCTAACCTAACCAAACGTAGCATAAATGTATAAAAATACAAATATACTTTTTATACACGCAATTAAAGCACACTTAAACTTTGCTTCCTATTCACTCAATAACTAAACTAAATTTGAAATATATATTAAATCATTTCGAGCTTCACAATATAAATTTAAACAATAACTTGTCCGAATCCATAAATTCTTTTATAAAAATTAAATGTTGTGACGAAGTAAACTTGCACCTATATATATATATATATATATATATATATATATATATATATATATATATATATATATATATATATATATATATATATATATATATATATATATATATATATAGTAGTAAGGGGAGCGGAATTGACGGGTGCCAGATTTCGAAAATCTGGCAACCTGTCCCTAACGGTTTTTTCTGCATTTGCGGGCAATCCTGCATTCTCAGCGACCTTCCTGACATTTTCTTTATCGGTTCAAGGACACACGTGGGCCCCTGGACCCCCGGACCCCCAAAGTCGAGCAAAATTCAGTCGGACTGAACCGCAAAGAAAATGATCAGGAAAGAAAGTGAGGTGAACGCAGCAATTTTGCAAACTCAGGCAACTTCCTGATACCGTTTTGGGAGGGTTCACGGGGCCCCGCGGGGGGCCCCTTCCCCAGACTTGAGGCCAATTTCAATGGGTTGAACCCCCCAAAATGGTGTCAGGAAAGAGCGTGAGGTCAATTTGAGCGGAGTGATATGCATTGCAAATCAAAATTCCGTTCTGGCTTAGGTTGCCAGATTTTCGAAATCTGGCACCCGTCAATTCCGCTCCCCTTACTACTTATATATATATATATATATATATATATATATATATATATATATATATATATATATATATATATATATATATATATATATATATATATATATATATATATATATATATATATATATATATATATATATATATATATATATATATATATATATATATATATATATATATATATATATATATATATATATATATATATATATATATATATATATATATATATATATATATATATATATATATATATATATATATATATATATATATATATATATATATATATATATATATATACCTTTGGTGTTGAAAGTTCGTAGTTCTTCATTGTTCGGGAAATGCCAGTTCTTCAATACGATTAATGACCAACATAAATCGTTCCAAGGTGTTCGAAAATGTACTAGACATAGGAAGTGAGGAAATTAGTAAAAGGAAGGGTGTTCTACTGTAGAATTTACATGTGAAGTACATTTCAAAATGATCATTGCCATTTAGTTTGAGGTTAGAGGTTTGAACAAATCAGACAGATAAAAGATGTAGAGTTGTATGTTTGGAACCATCTTTAAATATGTTTTATAAATCTCTTGAGGTACATGTAGTACGGGGTTAGATGACAGTGTTCACCGGACATGTCTACAAACACTCTAATGAACGGTCGAGAGGAAGCCAGAAATGACCTCTATTTTAAGAGAGGAAGTGAAAGAAATATGTAATAGGAACCGAAGTAATATACTCCTTAACAAAAATATTAATAATAATCTCAGTAAATATAAATGCTTAAATAAATAAGTAATTAAAAACGACTTGCAGAAAAAAAAATATAATTATACTTTTTATGAAAATCGATTTCATTATTATTCGAATCAAAAAATGACTTGTCGTTATATTTACTTTTTTTTCAAGGGGGGCTTTACCAAAACTTGAGGAATAACTTAAAATTCTTTCTAATCAGTAAAAAATTATAATCCGTCTTCAAATTTAATCCTAATACAATACAGCAGAGATTCTCAAAGTGTGGCTTGCTACCCCAAAAGGGATCGCGAGAGGGGGCAAAAGTTTTTAAATTTTCATTTGTATTTATTGTATTTTATTTTTTATTCTTATGGTTATTGGAAAAGGTTTGGAAAAAGGGTTAACGAAAAAAAATTGCTCGATGAGAAAGGGTCACAAATGAAAAAAAAGGTGTTTGAGTGGAGCTATACCCAAAAAGTCGACAGGGAAAATAGTCGACAGGTCAAACAGTTGAAAATTTTGAAAAAAATATGTCAATCACTTTTCTATTCAGTTTGAACTGTCAAGGATTTGACCATACGTTAAAAAAAATTGTCGACTGTTTGGCCAACATCGTATTTTTTTTTTATCTATACAATCGATACGTAAGCCTATTTTTTTATTATTATTATTATAATAATAATTATAAATATTTTATTTTAATTTTTAATATGTTATTTTTGCAAAGGCAGACGAACATTTGTCAACGGGTGGCTCCGCCCCCGTACCCCCCGGGGTAGTGATATATATATATATATATATATTAGTGATGGATCGGATGTCATATTTTTCGGATGTTGAATTTGCGGATGCGGATGCGGATGCGGATGTTGAATTTTTGAAAGTGCGGATGCGGATGCGGATGCGGATGTTGAATTTTCGAAAGTGCGGATGCGGATGCGGATGCGGATTTGAATTTTCGAAAAATTCGGATGCGGATGCGGATGCGGATGTTAATTTTGATGAGGATGCGGATGCGGATGCGGATGTTAATTTTTATATATATATATATATATATATATATATATATATATATATATATATATATATATATATATATATATATATATATATATATATATATATATATATATATATATATATATATATATATATATATATATATATATATATATATTATATATATATATATATATATATTATCACTATCACCTTTCCCACTTTCGTGAGGTGGTGCCCGCCACAATTCCCTTACAAACATAACTATTCTTACCTTTCAACGCTTTCACCACCTCCCTCCATCTCTGTCTCCACAAATCTTCTACCCTCGTCTAAACTCAAATTCCTTCCATCAAAATCACTCTCACTCCATCCATCCATCTCCACTTCGGCCTTCCCTCCCCCTACCCTTCCCCTATCTACATCGGATCTACGTACCTTGCCAACCATTCTGTTCTCTTTCATTCTTCACATATGTCCAAACCATTTTAGCACATCCTCCTCCTCTCTATCAATTACACCCTTCTTCCATTTACACATCTCCCTTATTCTTTCATTTCTAATCCTATCAATCCTTCTCAATTTATATATCGCTCTCAAATCTTTCATCTCAAAGACATTGAAACTTTTTCTCGACCGAGCACTTATCGTCTATGTTTCACACACATACAATACAGAAGGTGAACACATACATTCAAACATTCTTATCTTTATTTCTTTCGAAATTTTTCCTTTCTTCCATACTTTTCTTAGGCCCCCCAATACTTTCATTCCTTCTACCACTCTGTTCTTTATTCCTTTTTCCGTCCCACCCTTACCTTCCACCCAACATTACTAGATATTTGAATTCATTCACCTCCTCAAGTTTCCATTCTCACACTTCTACAAACCAATTCCTCCCTCCACATTTCCTCATCCCACCTCCAATCCTCATAACTTTATTCTTCGCTGGATTGAATTTCAATCTCGTGTTTGCACATTTCCCTTCAAACTCTCTCACAAGTATTCTCATCTTTTCTCCAGATTCTGCCACCAACACATGCCGCATCATCTGCAAAAAGTAAAACATTCACTTCACATTCACCCTCCATATTTCTCAACGTAATACTCTTCCCTTCTCTCTCCATTTTTCTAAGTAAACCATTCATCAATAGATTAAATAACATGGAGATATTACAAACCCCTGTCTCATATCCTATATATATATATATATATCCGATATTTATCTATTTAATATATATTATATATATATATATATATATATATATATATATATTATATATATATATATAATATATATATATATATATATATATATTATATATATATATATATATATATATATATATATATATATATATATATATATATATATATATATATATATATATATATATATATATATATATAGTGATGGATCGGATGTCATATTTTCTAATTTGCGGATGATGGATGCGGATGCGGATGTTGAATTTTTGAGAAAGTGCGGATGCGGATGCGGATGCGGATGTTGAATTTTTGAAAAATACGGATGCGGATGCGATGCGGATGTTGAATTTTCGAAAATGCGGATGCGGATGTTGATTTTTGTGCGGATGTTCCGCATCCGCGCATGCGGATGCGGATGCGGATGCCATCACTATATATATATATATATATATATATATATATATATATATATATATATATATATAATATATATATATATATATATATATATATATATATATATATATATATATATATATATATATATATATATATATATATATATATATATATATATATGTATCGACGAATTGAACGAGTTTTAAAAAATGTTGTCGGCGTTGTGAAAGGGGCTATACCCAAATCGTCGACAGGAAAAGTAGTCGACAGGTCAAAGGGCCGACACTTTTGAAAAAAATGTCGATCACTTTTCTTTTCAATTTCAACGTGTCGACGTTTTGGACACATGTGAAAAAAATGTGTCGGCTGTTTGACCAACATCGTATTTTTTTTATTTCGATACAATCGATACGTAAGCCTATTTTTAAATTTTATTATTATAATAATTATGAATAGATTTTTTTTATTTTTAATATATTATTTTAGTAGATGCATGGCACACGAATATTTGTCTACGGGGGGCTCTGCCCACCGTACCCCCCGACCCGTGAGTGATGATGATATATATCTTTCGATTAATCGATATCGATTTATAGTGTCGACGATTTGGACGAGTTATAAATAAAAGTTGTCGGCCCTTTGACCTTACCAAAAAAAGTTGTCGACGTTTTGGACAAGTGAGAAAATTTTGTTAATGTTTTTTTCAAAAGTGTCGGCCCTTTGACCTGTCGATTACTTTTCCTGTCGACGATTTGGGGTAATCCCGTGTGAAAGCGAGACCGAGGTTACCCCAAAACATCAACAGGGAAAATCGTCGACAGGTCAAAAGGCCGACACGCCTCTAACGAAATTTTGTTACTCGTCCAGAACGTCGACAACTTGTTTTGGTAACGTCAAAGGACCGACAACATTTTTTTACAACTCGTCCAAATCGTCGATACAATAATATATATATATATATATATATATATATATATATATATATATATATATATATATATATATATATATATATATATATATATATATATATATATATATATATATATATATATATATCTATATATATATATATATATATATATATATATATATATATATATATATATATATATTATCATCACTTACTGGTCGGAGGGTAGGGGGGCAGAGGCCCCAAAGACAAATGTTCGTGTGCCATGCATTTGCTAAAATAATATATTAAAAACCAAAATAATATATTTATGATTATATAATAATAAAATTTAAAAAATAGGCTTTCATATCGATTGTATCGATATAAAAAAATACGATATTCAACAGAAAATACTATCAATAATCCTTTATATCCATTTTAAGAGGATTGAAAAAAAGAGTAAATTTATTTGAAGTATTAACAAATTTTAATAAATTTATTTCATTATAATTTATTTTATAATTCTAAATTAAAAATTAAGTTTTGAAATTATAATTATTATAATTTTACATTTATAATTTCTTGTTTCTATTCGCTTATATATATATATATATATATATATATATATATATATATATATATATATATATATATATATATATATATATATATATATATATATATATATATATATATATATATATATATATATATATATATATATATATATATATATATATATATATATATATATATATATATATATATATATATATATATATATATATATATATATATATATATAATATATATATATATATATATATCAAATCAAAATCCGCCCCAAGAAGGGTTATTAGCCCTGTCAGTAGGTTCATTCGAGGATGAACCAAGGGTTTCACTGGCCGACGGCAAACATCCGCTGAGTGGCAAGTTTTATCACGGATGTACTTATTAAGCATAATTGGGCTGGGCTAAAAGCAAGAGAGAACTGCCCAAATTCTCTACTCCGACCAGGCATAGAACCCTGGACCTCTCCCTTGCAAGGCGAGTGCTCGATTGTCTGAGTTACGGAGCTGATATATATATATATATATATATATATATATATATATATATATATATATATATATATATATATATATATATATATATATATATATATATATATATATATATATATATATATATATATATATATATAAATGATTTTTTAGCTATAGTTTGTTAGCGTTTTTTCTTTGAAAACAAGAATAAAAATTCAAAACGCATTTAACAATATATAATATATATATATATATATATATATATATATATATATATATATATATATATATATATATATATATATATATATATATATATATATATATATATATATATATATATATATATATATATATATATATATATATATATATATATATATATATATATATATATATATATATATATATATATATATAGTTTGTAGTACATATTGAATAGAGTTGTACAGTTTACTGTTAATTCACATTTATTATATTATAATAAGTTGGATAAAAAAAAAGGTTGGATAAAAGAAAAATTGGATAAAAAAAAAGTTGGATAAAAGAAATGGTTGGATAAAAAATAAGTTGGATAAAAAATAAGTTGGATAAAATAAAGTTGGATAAAAAACAAATTGGATAAAAAAAGTTAGGTTTAAAAAAAGGTTGGATAAAGGCTATTCATATATTGTAAGTTGTCTAAAAATAATAAACATCAAATAGACTTTGTAGATGTTTAAAATATCCAATTAAAATAATTATTTCCTTAACGTTTGTCTGTCAACCAGCTGCGACTCTCCTTTGCTTTCAGCTTGTATGAAAATAATTTAAAGATTTCATGTTATAATTAATGACCTGCCGTGGCGTAACGGTTGAGTAGTTTACTCGCATGTTTGAAGGCGCTGTTTCGAAACCTTAGATGGATCCTAGGTATAGAAACTACCTAGGAAATTTTCCTCTCTTGAATAGGGCAATGCCCGTGAGATGTTAACTTTATTTTTGGAAAATAAAATGTAATAATAGTAATAGTAATAAATGTAATCTAAAGTATTACATTTATAAAAATTTTCTATTACTACTTTTACGTTTTATTTTTATTACCACATCGAATTATCTATTTACTAATTTTTTAAGCACATTAATTAATCTTATTAGTACAGAGTAATTAATATAACAAGAGAGCAATTACTAATTCCCACTTGTATATATAATTCTCTTTAGTAAATTTAAAACACACACACACATATTAAGCTGATAAAATAAGATTTACCTTTTATTATTATTATTATTATTATTATTATTATTATTATTATTATTATTATTATTATTATTATTATTATTATTATTATTATTATTATTATTATTATTATTATTATTATTATTATTATTATTATTAGTATTATTATTAGAATATGTTTACAAATTTATTTATATATAAGTAAATATGCAAATAGATATTCTATCTATCTATCTATCTATCTATCTATCTATCTATCTATCTATCTATCTATCTATCTATCTATCTATCTATCTATCTATCTATCTATATATATATATATATATATATATATATATATATATATATATATATATATATATATATATATATATATATATATATATATATATATATATATATATATATATATATATATATATATTATATACATCCACGTACCTATCGATATTGTTTATCTATGAATTATGAATTCTCCAATATTGTATTGGAGAAAAAATTAATTAGTTATTATATTTATTTTGTTAAATATTTCATAGCATATATATTATTCTCTTTATAAGCCCATTCAAATACTTATTTAATTCCTAATCGTATCTATTCATTAAATTTATACGTAGATTAATAAAATTAAATTTTTTTTTCACTATTAAAGAATATATATATATATATATATATATATATATATATATATATATATATATATATATATATATATATATATATATATATATATATATATATATATATATATATATATATATATATATATATATATATATATATATATATATATATATATATATATATATATATATATATATATATATATATATATATATATATATATATATATATATATATATATATATATATATATATATATATATATATATATATATATATATATATATATATATATATATATATATATATATATATATATATATATATATATATATATATATATAAGGAGCCAAATTGAGATACAGCATCACTGGAGGAAATCGCGATGGGCTTTTTACAATTGATCAATACACAGGAGCGATTTCTGTGGCTGCTCCGCTTGATACAGAAAATCAAATTGAGGTAAGAAAGGATTCTGCTTTGATTATATTGAACTTTTAATACATATTTTTTTCTATCTTTTTATTTTTTATTTGCCCGTGAGTGGTTGTGATGTGTAAAAAAAAAAAAAAAAGAGAAAAAAGTAAAAAAGGAAAAAAAAAATTTTTTTTTTTTTTTTTTTTTTTTTTTTTTTTTTTTTTTTTTTTTTTTTTTTTTTTTTTTTTTTTTTTTTAATTTTTTTTTTTTTATTTTTTTTTTTTTGTTGTTCTTTTTTTTTAAATAAATTATTTATTTTCTGTTGAAACTTTTATTTTATTATTATTATTTTTTTGCTTTTTCTTTTGAAATTATTATTTTTTTTATTATTTTTGTTTTGTTTTTCTTTTGCAACTTTTATTTTATTTTATTTTTTTATTCTTTTTTTTATTTCCTTTGAAACTATTATTTTTTTTATTATTTTTGTTTTAATTTTTTTTTTTATTTTATTATTTTTATCTGATTTGTCTTTTTTTTAAAAAAAACTTTTATTTTTAATTTTTTTTCCTTAATTTATTAAATATATTTCAATAAAGATACTTTACTTAATTTAATGTTAGAAGAAGAAGAAGTGTAAGAATCATTACAAAAAAAAAATAAAAAAATAAATAAATAAATAAATAAATAAAAAATTTGATTTTTTTGCAATTTAGAAATAAATGGCACGTTTATGTGTGATTTTTACATGCTGCAATGTATGGTCTACATCAGCGTTTCCCTAAAAGGGGTCTACATAGACCCCCGGGGAACCACAGAAACTTTGAGGGAATCCTCAAGGAAAAAAATGTTTATTTAATTTAGGAATATTACATGTGAGTATATGGGGGTCCACATACGTAAAGTTACTACTCATGGGGTCCACATAAGTAGTTAGAACTCAGGAGGTCCACATGATGGTCCACATAAGTAAAGTTAGAACTCAGGGGGTTCACATGGGGGTCCACATACGTAAAATTACTACTCATGGGGTCCATATAAGTAAAGTTAGGGCTCAGGGGGTCCACATGGGAGCCCCCATACTTATAGTTAGGACTCAAGGGAGTCCAAAAGGAAGAAAAAAATGTTGCCAACACCTGGTCTTTTATCTTAAATCGCTAATATTTAAAACGATTAAGGGTTGCGTTGATAGCAATGAGATCGTAGGCTTCTCTGGTTCGGAGTGTGATCTTATTATACAGGTAAACTGCTTAGTCTTGTTTTCTTGTTTGTCAAGGTGGTCTTTATAGTTAAAATATTTTTAGCAGAAGATTTTTGATAGCTAAATGGTACTTGTAACTTGATTCCAAGCAACACATTCTCTACTTTAGTATTTTAGAAATCTGAAGGTTGACCTTTTTTAAGATAAACTCGGAATTACTTCATCATTAATTTATGCAAGATATGTAGATCAGTACTTTAGGTTGATTTTAAACTAAGCCTCAAAGAGGATATCTCTGAATTATACCTTGTAAGTTTTTCTTCAGAGGAAAAATTTGGAGACCTCACCATAAATTCGTACCAGAAGTTCCAACATCGCCGTATAGAAAAGAATACTAATAAATACTTTATCAGTTCTCTTACTTAAAATAGATTTAGTGAATATTTGACAGTTTTAAAATTAATATTTATTCTACGACAAGTTTGTGAAAGGAAACAGAATATCTGAAGTTTATATCATGCCGGAGACTTGCAAATATGTTGAGAGAGATTATATAGTATATGTGGACATAGTAGGACCTAGGTGGCCTTGAGTGGAGAACAAATGAATATCGAATGGAGGACTATTTCCAAAAGATGAAAAAAAAGTTTCGGGCAAAGGCGTGGATATCGTGCAGACAAAATGTGTTACAAATTGTGATGGGAAGCTGAATGTCATTTCGGAAATGTCCAAATGATTGAAAATCTCATCTATAAATTTGAAGAATTACATTAACTCTCCTACAACATATCTGAAGGAATGGTAAATGAGCAAGTTCAGTAGAGAAATTCACAGAACAAGTAACATTATAAAAAAAAGTCCATGCTACGAGAGACATGACTGCAAACGTTAGGAATATGAATAATTTTTTTGGGACAATGGGGGCGAATAAAAACCCCGAGATGTGGGTGGGGGGTCACATCAACCTATAAGAACGGTTCTTTGGAAACCCCGATGGAGACCCATGTGCGAGTATAAAAAATAATTCCTTTGAAGATGAAACGTAGCAGTTATGATATATATATATATATATATATATATATATATATATATATATATATATATATATATATATATATATATATATATATATATATATATATATATATATATATATATATATATGGGAGGCTACATGGAAGATCTTGCGGGGACTCGACGACCTTGGCTCCGCCACTGAGTTGGAGAATTTTAGGAATAGTAGCCCAGTAATGACAAAAGAGAGATATGAGAGTAGCGCATTCAGAATGACCAGATAATTGGGAATGAGTAATATAAAAGCCATCCTAGGTATCGATGGTAGACTCTGAGAGAAAAGAAAACTCGGTTTTGCAAGGTGACAATTAACTAACGAGCCGAATTAAAACTGTGTCTGTTGGAGTTCTTAAACGATCATACCAAAACCCTTTTGCACATAGACTGACCTGAAAAATCTTCCGATTTAAATGCAATAGGAAATTTGTGAAGTTTCTTGAATCAAGTAATGAAACGCCGCAGAAAATTCTCTAATATTCTAGTTAAACTTCAAAATCAGCTGATGATGCACAAGTAGCTAACATTAGTATCACCTACTTTTGCAAACTTGTACAGTCTATACAAGACAAAATTTTTGTTCTAGCTCTTTCAATGTAAGAGGAGATTTTTTTCCTATATAGTATATATTTTTTTTATGTCTCCTCTGGTGCGCAAATGCCAGAGGCCTAACAATTTCAACCAGAGTTAGGGAAGCGTCAGAAATTTGGTCACTAATGGCCAATTGACCCGATACAAGGCGTTTAAAAGTGTGCAGTTGAGAGAAAACAGATAAAGGGAGTGTGTTTCAGACTTTACCAGTAAAGTACATGTAATATTGAACATAGGTGTTAAGTCTGGGGTCGGAGAGTTGGACATAGAAAGGATGAGACTGTGTAGAAAGTCGTGTTGCACAATCCCTTCTCAACAGAGGAGGCATTCGACGTGAGAATTCAAAAGAGCAGTGTCCGTTGTAATAGCAGTAGTATAGATAGTATAGAGAGAGAATGACGCAACAATTTGACGGGGAAAAAGAGATTAGAGAGAGTTTTACAAGAGTTTATAAGACGAAAAGTTCTAGACTCCACCTTTTCGAGAAGAGCTCTATGCGTGGAACTACCTAAATGAGTGAGGCGTACTCCATACAACACCCTTATAAAGAGCAAGCAACTGGGATAGCGTAAAAAATCACGAAGGTGCCACAAAACAACCAACCTCTTAGAAGCTTGTTTAGAAAGAGAAGTGATGTAATCCTTCCAAGAAAGATCACGAGAAACAGAAGCCCCGAGAATTTTGAGGACAGTTAAAGGTTTGAGTCGAGTGGTTTCGAAGATGAAATAGTTGTGTGGAAAGTTGTGTCGAGTAGAAAGAGGGAGGGATTGAGTTTTTGAGGCATTGAAAACAACCATGTTTTCTCTGCCCCAATTTGAAATACGATAAAGATGAGAGGTCGGTTTCTCCAAGGCCACCCTTCCAGCATCAATTAACCGCTGTTGGGAGGCGCGAAAGCAGTAATCATTCCATTTGAATTCAGAGAAGTAAAACCGCAAGTCAGACCAGTTAGAAGCACCAAAATGCCAGAAACGTCTTCTCGCCGAAGGCAGGGTCTGTTCTTGCGAAAGACTTGAAGAGGCAGAAGAAGATACGGAGAAAGAAAGTAATCATATGAATCTAGAGAAAGAAAGAGTTTAACAGAATAAGGAGAAGGATAAGAGGTTAACTAAAGATCAAGTATGTTGGGTTCATCACCAAGACGGTCAGGGATACGAGTAGGGAGTTACATCAATTGCTCAAGGTTGTTTTGGATAGAAAAGTGATTGGCAAGTTCACTATCTGGGTCATTAGAACAAGATGAAAGCGATTAGGGGTGGTGAACATTGAAATCACCTAAAATGATGATTTCGGAGAAAGGAGAAGAAGAAAGAATGTGCTCTATTTTGGAATTTCAATAGTCAAAGAATTTTTTATAGTCAGTAGAATTAGGGGATATATAGACAGAACAAATAAATTTAGTAATAGAATTGCAAGAGAGCTTAAGCCATAAAGTAGAGAAGACTCCAAATTAGACACGCGATAAAATAACATCGTTGTGCACACATACGTGCAACATCCGCCTTTGGGTGAAAATTGAGGATAGAGACTGTAGGAGGTAACAGAATAAGGTTTGCTGTCAGCGAACTCAAGCATCTGAGTTTCGGTTAAGAAAAAGAGTTGAGGTTTAGAAGAAGAGAGATAGTGTTCAACAAA
>SEYY01025140.1:62500-77500 GCA_009176605.1 Armadillidium nasatum
TAAAACGGAGTAATATTCAAAGATCTGACCCAAAAGTTTGGAATTAACAGCAAGGAACCGTAAAGATGGAAATATAGGAACGGGGCACCGATATAGGAGGCATTTTTTGGCAAAGAATAATTGTGAGTGGGAGGAAGAGGAACCAGAAAGATTTATACAATTTCCATGAAGAAAATAATTTTCGGTACATTGTGTTTTTGAAATAAATGCTGGATCGGCTTTGACTGAAGATAATGGCTATGCTTGATATAAGCTTTTCTATGACAGATGTCTCCTTATCAAAGGATTATTTCGTTAGATCGATTTAGCGAAATATTTAAAAAAAAAAAATGAGAATTTTCATAAAAATTTATATAATTATATATGTTACTAACGTTATGTTACTAATGTTATTAATGTTACTACTAATATATTAATGTAATTTTCTAGAATTTAAGGAAATGTCTTGCACTTTTGATTAAAGTAAGATCATTAAGGATGCGTACTAACTATTCTTGCTTGTTAGTGATTGAAATTTGAAGGGAAGATATACCAAGTATTTCGTTAGCAATATAGTAGGATTATTGACAACTGAAGGGCAGATATACCAAGTATTTCGTTAGCAATACAGGAGGATTATTGACAATTGAAGGGCAGATATACCAAGTATTTCGTTAACAATACAGGAGGATTATTGACAATTGAAGGGCAGATATACCAAGTATTTCGTTAGCAATACAGGAGGATTATTGACAACTGAAGGGCAGATATACCAAGTATTTCGTTAACAATGCAGGAGGATTACTGATAATTGAAGGGCAGATATACCAAGTATTTCATTAGCAATACAGAAGGATTATTGATAATTGAAGGAAGCAGATATACCAAGTATTTCGTTAGCAATACAGGAGGCTTATTGACAATTTAAGGGCAGATATACCAAGTATTTCGCTAGCAATGCAGGAGGCTTATTGACAATTGAAGGGCAGATATACCAAGCTATTCGCTAGCAATACAGAAGGATTATTGACAAATGAAGGGCAGATATACCAAGTGTTTCATTAGCAATATAGGAGGATTATTTGGCAATTAGGAAAGACTAGATGGAGCCTTTGTTCCAATTTCAAACTAATTTATAATTCTATAACCTAATGGTCCCCAGTCAGAGTGTCACGCACAGTATACTGCAAAATTTGTCCTAACGAATCGTTGGGACAAGTGACAAAAATGTCAGTAAAATTTTCAATAGAGAAAAGACATGTTAAGCAAAAGAAAGTCGCTTCACCGATTTATTTTCTAACATGAAAATAACTTAAAAAATTTGTTGTAACATTTTGCCACTTATCCCAACGATTCGTTAGGACAATTTTTGCAGTGTATCAAACCCTACTACTGTTCATTTACTCTCACGAAAGAGAAATTAACTGACGCCATAACGATGGCCCAATAATTTAAAATATAAATTACAACTTAACAAATTCTGTAAAAATCTAAATAATGAATATCCTCATAATGAAAAAAAAAATCCTATATTGATTTTTTACAATTTTGTGCATTCATACACTGCAAAAAATTGTCCTAGCGAATCGTTGGGACAAGTGGCAAAAATGTTACAACAAATTCTGGTGCTTTGCTTCTTTTATGATGATGAAAAAATATTTAGATCGGAAAGATTGGTATTTTATTGTTAATTTTATTATTAAGTTAAGTTAAAAATGTCTTTTTTTATTTTTTTTACAATTTTTGCGCTTCACCGCGAGTAATTTTTGCAAAAGAAAATTTTAAATTAATTTATTTCACTCAAATTCTCGATTTAATGTGAAAGATGTGGATCGTTGAAAATGAATTGTAAATATAATTTCTGTTGGTTTGATAAGAATATTTTAAATGAAACTGATGCAGTGAGATTTTTTCAGAAATACAAAATTACTATTGAAAATAAATTATTATTTTTTTATTAGGTTAGGTTAGGTTAGGATAAGTTAGGTTAGGCTAGGTTAGGTTAGGTTAGGTTTAGTTAGTTAGGTTAGGTTTAGTTAGGCTACGTTAGGTTTAGCTAGGTTAGGTTAGGTTTAGTTAGGTTAGGTTAGGTTAGGTTGTGTTTGGTTGTTAGCTCACGATTTACATAAAACTATTTTCTCTAGGTTTGTGCCAATTCAGTGTCAACTTTTGAGCCAATTGGAGGAGATGACTTCACTTTTCAAATAGATGAGACTTTATTTTCAAAGCGTAAAAATCATAAAGGACGCTATCTATATATATATATATATATATATATATATATATATATATATATATATATATATATATATATATATATATATATATATATATATATATATATATATATATATATATATATATATATATATATATATATTATATATATATATATATATATATATATATATATATATAATATATAATAATATATTAAATAATTAAATAAATAAAAAAGAATTTTTTTTTTTTTTTTTTTTTTTTTTTTTTTTTTTTATTATTAATTTTATTATTTCATATTATTATTTTCATTTTTAACTTCTAAGTAAAGACCTTTCCGATCTAAATATTTTTTCATCATCATAAAAGAACACAAAGGTCCCAAATTCTTTCAATTATTTTTTTTATTAGAAAATAAATCGGTGAAGCGACTTTTTTATGCTTAACAGGTATTTTTTTCTATTAAAAATTTGACTGTGACATTTTTACCACTTGTCCCAACGATTCGTTAGGACAATTTTTGCAGTTTACCACCTTACAGTTGGGATTATTTTGCCGTTCTCCAACATAACGCAAATATATTCATTATTTAGATTAATACATAATTTGTTAAGTCGTAATTTATGTTTCAAATTATTGGACCATCGTTATGCGTCAGTTAATTTCTCTATGCTTTTTGAACAACTCGAATATTATCTACTTTTTGTAAAATCAAAATTTCTATCTCGTTTCAGAAAATAATCGTATTTTATATTATTGTCAGCAAAAATAATACATACTTTTTATAATACATTTCTTTTTTCTTCTAATTTTTAGTTTCTATTATATTTTATTAGTTTATATTAAAATATTATATATTTCTTATAGTCTTGTAATCATTTATTACGTTTCAATTTTACTTCCGTCCCTTTTAATATTTTGAGCGAAAATCAATCTTAGAAAAACGGCAATTTCCTCAATATTATGTCGATTGCCATTTCTTTTTAATACAGGAATTTTAGGTAAGAAGAACTAAAGGAAAAAGGTTAGAGGATGCCATAAAGTAAAGTAATGGCTTGAGGTTGCCTTCACAATACAAAAGGTTGATAAATATTACTACACCCATTTATATATATATATATATATATATATATATATATATATATATATATATATATATATATATATATATATATATATATATATATATATATATATATATATATATATATATATATATATAGCGTAGAGGTAAAACTCTATGCTTTTGTGCTATAGGGCGCGGGTTCGATTCCCCTATAGCAAACTTTAAGCTACGTTGTTTAATGAATATTTAGTCTGCAAGAGTTTTAGCAGACTTAAATTATTACCTTTTATATATATATATATATATATATATATATATATATATATATATATATATATATATATATATATATATATATATATATATATATATATATATATATATATATTTATATTTTTTTTTTTTTTTACAGGCCCAGTGATTGATTGAAGGACTGGGTTGATAGCCATGGTTTAATGTATACCGCAGAAGGTGAAGGAATTGATGGTTATTCTCCTACAGATATTTATTTCAACATAAATCCTCAAACTGGAGAACTCTTTCAGCTTAGGGTAAGTTATCATGTCACCAGATCTCATATATATATATATATATATATATATATATATATATATATATATATATATATATATATATATATATATATATATATATATATATATATATATATATATATATATATATATATATATATATATATATATATATATATATATATATATATATATATATATATATATATATATATATATATTCTGAGGCCACCAATGTATTATTAATACATAACGTAACACATACGGTACTCTCACCTCACCATACTCCTGTAGGTGCTAGCACCTGTCAGCTGTCTCGAACGAAGACATGAGTTTCTTGAGCAAGGCAATCAGTTGGTGGCTTGCTAGGTCCTATCCCAAACATACGGTACTATTGCATACTATGCACGCCATACCATACCGCCATACTCACTCATACCATAAATACGATAAATATACATGCATACAAACACACAACACACAAATACACACACACGCGCGTCGAATTTCAAAGTTAAAATGGAAATTTATGCTAGAATGGTTTGAACTTATAAATAGTTGTAATGATTAAAAGACATGTTGTATTATATTTAAAATAACAGATTGGTGAGGGTCGACAAAATATAGTGTATTATTTGTACTCCTGTACGTTATGTTCGCAAATCACCTCCATTGAGGAGATTTCTTACAGCTCTACTTCCCTCACGGTCACATTCTTTCTTTGTTCAACCCTTTAACCATAGACTTAGCCGCTATGCTCACTTTGGTAAAGTCTGGGACACTCGTTCTTCGAACACTTTTAATCTCGGAATATAAGATCATGTAGGAACTTGATTTTATCTTGATTTTGTTTTTATTCTTGTTTTTCCAATTCTTGTGAGTTGTGTGTAGGCCCCAAGCCTTTATCCACTGAAAGAAACAAAAATAAAAAAAATATATTGTTCTTTAGTCGAATCTATAGATAACATCTAAAATTCTCTCTCTCTCTCTCTCTCTCTCTCTCTCTCTCTCTCTCTCTCTCTCTCTCTCTCTCTCTCTCTCTCTCTCTCTCTCTCTCTCTCTCTCTCTCTCTCTCTCTCTCTCTCCAACCTACTAATTTTTGTGCTAAGTAATTCTGTAATTAAAAATAATTTTGAAGCTTTAATTTCATTTTGTTTTCAGTGAAAAAAAAAATTTAAGTTTAATCCGTACAAAGCCGAGCACAGCAGAAATGGTTTGATAGTAATTCCTTCTATTTTCAGATCAAATGAAAGATTATATATATATATATATATATATATATATATATATATATATATATATATATATATATATATATATATATATATATATATATATATATATATATATATATATATATATATATATATATATATATATATATGTGCAGTACACTCAATATTTATATAGACATCGCCTATTACTTTCAAAATGATGAGAGGTAAAGTAACTCAGAGACCCCGGAGAGAGGGAGGAACTCGAGGGTTGTCACTCTTCAATTCCTCCATCAATCATCACTTGAGGGTTGACCTACTATGATGATAGAGTTGGTGCCTGCTTGTTCTCAAGTAGGGTGTTTGCTTTAGTAATTTCTACATCACTGGAGGTTTTTAATTCAATTTGGACTTTATTTGAAAGTCATCTCTTTCTCAAGACTTCACCTCTTGTTGTAAATCGAAACTCGTATAGTAAAAATTACTCTGTTCACTCTTACTGTTCGTATATTCTGTTAATTGTCATCAAAATTGAATGTAATTTTGTGAGTCAGGACTTTGATTTTTCTGTCGTACATGTGATCAGTTTAGAATCTGTAGAATTTTCAGGTTTTTATCTCTTCAGTTCTTTTGCTAACTCGTATCCAAATCCATTGTGTTGTTTATTTTTGTCTCTTAATTCTATTGACTACCCAAATTCTTCAACCAACTAAACTCCAAAATATAATTCATTCTCTCGCCTTCTTTGTTTGTGATTTCAATTTTAAAACCTCATTGAAGTTGCAGTATACCTCATATATAATACCTCTATATATATATATATATATATATATATATATATATATCTATATATATATATATATTATATATATATATATATATATATATATATATATATATATATATATATATATATCTCTCTCTCTCTCTCTCTCTCTCTCAATTTCAAGTCTTGTGCCAATTTTTAATTCGTCACAGTTTTGTGCAGCTACTGCATCTCCTTTCTCATATTCTTGAATGTCCTGGAGAAGTTTCCAACTTACTAAGTTTTTTTCTTAAAATTCAACCATTTCACATTAAACTTTTACACTTTATTCTTCTGAGTGATTAACACCATTCATGCATTTTGTTCAGTCTCTTCATGTCTTCTGCAGGACTGCCATCACTTTTACATGCTAGAGGTTTTCGGCATATGGTTGTAGTAATTGATAGCACTATTTTGTCTCCAGAAACTCATGGTACCTGTATAGTTCGTCCAGGAATAATGTAAAATTTATTCTTTACGATTTTAAAAAATCTTCTCATTAAATAATTTAATTATGCTTCTGGTTTGACTACCTCTCTCTCTCTCTCTCTCTCTCTCTCTCTCTCTCTCTCTCTCTCTCTCTCTCTCTCTCTCTCTCTCTCTCTCTCTCTCTCTCTCTCTCTCTCTCTCTCTCTCTCTCTCTCTCTCTCTCTTGCCACTTTGATAAAAATTTCAACTTTAACTTTTCTTCTTTTTATTTTCTAACTTTTGTTTAATCCGACGACTTTAATACAGTATTTCCATTTATTTTAAAACTCTAAAGTCTTTGCTTAAGTTTGCTTAAGCCTTTGCTTCATATTTCACTTCATTAGATTCTGTTTATTTTATCCGTTTCCCCTTTCTTTCTGCTCATATTTGTTTATTCTTTTAAAGTATTAATTCTGCTCTCTCTCTCTCTCTCTCTCTCTCTCTCTCTCTCTCTCTCTCTCTCTCTCTCTCTCTCTCTCTCTCTCTCTCTCTCTCTCTCTCTCTCTCTCTCTTTCTCTCTCTGAGCTTAATATTAAAAAAGCGTAGAGTCTTGTGGATACCCTTCGTGTGGTTCTCAACACCTTTTGATTTCGAGCTTGCACCATTCTTTGGTAAAAGTATTTTTGTTTCTCCTTTGCTTCCTGCTGGAAGTTTGTGCTCATTCAATCTGTGTCTCAATATTGGTGTAACTCACACCTTTTTAGTTAATTTTCAATTACTTTAACCTTTGTTGTTTGCAAAGTATTCGAATTTATTATTAATAAATTGGAAAGCTTTGAATTATATTAAATCTTTTATATTTTCACTAATTTTGATAGTACTTTGCCCGAAGTGATTGCTTCATGATTTGTTATCTCTACTTTCTCTTTGCTCTTCTTCTCTTCAATAAATAATTTTTTTTCGTACACACACACACACACACACACACACACACACACACACACACACACACACACACAAATAATGAATACACAATAACAAAAATAACTTTAAAAAAAGAAAGGAAAAATCCAATTAGGAAAAGCTTCGGAAACTATCATAATAGAATCAGTATTCTGCATCAGGATCAATTTCATAGCTTCAAAAAATTTTTTTTGAGAAGTACTATAAAAGCAGAAAAGCTGAAAACAAGGTGATAATAATAATAATAATAATAATAATAATAATAATAATAATAATAATAATAATAATAATAATAATAATAATAATAATAATAATAATAATAATAATAATAATAATAATATGTAATAATAATGATAATAATAATAATAATCATTAATAATATAATAATAATAAAGATAATAAAAATAATGATAATAATAATTAATAACAATAATGATAATAATAATAATAATAATAATAATAATAATAATAATAATAATAATAATAATAATAATAATAATAATGATAATAATAATAATAATAATAATAATAATAATAATAATAATAATAATAATAATAATAATAATAATAATAATAATAATAATAATAATAATAATAATAATATGAATATGAATATGAATATGAATAATTTGAATATGAAAAATAATATGAATATGAATATGAATAATAATAATATGAATATGAATAATAATAATATGAATATGAAAAATAATATGAATATGAATATGAATATGAATAATATGGATAATATGAATAATAATAATTATAATATGAATGTACAACCGTAGCGAGGAACTGTTAAGGTTTGGGACCTACACACGGAGCCATCGAAAGAAATTCGTTTGATGAGTAGTAGTTAAAAGTAGTTAAGGGTAGCTAAAAGTAGATGAAAGTAGTTAAAATAGTTAAAAGTAGGTAAATGTAGCTAAAAGAAGTTAAAGGAAGATAAAAGTAGTTAAATGGTTTAGGGTAGTTAAAAATAGTTAAATGTGGTTAAAGATATTTAAATATATTAAAAGTTATTTTGAAAACTTTTAATTGTTCGATGTTGCTATGAAAAAGTCGTTATTTTTCCTTTTCTTAAAAAAAAAAAAAAATGAAAAAAAATTGTTTTTTAAATAATTAATAAAAATTTTTTTACTAATAATTTTTAAAAATTTATTTTTAATTTTAATTTCCTGGATGGAATTAAGAAATTATTAAAAATTTATAGAATGTTAAAAAAGATTTAAAAATCATTAATTAATTGGAATAATTTTTTTAAAAAATAATTTAAAATAAAAAAAAAAAAAAAAAAAAAAAAAAAAAAAAAAAAAAAAAAAAAAAAAAAAAAAAAAAAAAAATAATGATTATAATAATAATAGAATTAGTTTTAAATAAGAATAATGATAATAATAATAATAATAATAATAATAATAATAATAATAATAATAATAATAATAATAATAATAATAATAATAATAATAATAATAATAATAATAATAATAATAATAATAATAATAATAATAATAATAATAATAATATATAATAATAATAATAATAATAATAATAATAATAATAATAATAATAAAATAATAAAATAATATAAATAATAATAAAATAATAATAATAAAAATGACATAATAAGTAACTAATAACTTATAATAATAATAATAATAATAATAATAATAATAATAATAATAATAATAATAATAATAACAATAATAATAATAATAATAAAAATAATAATAATAATAATATATAAAATTATTATTAAATATTATTATTATCATTATTATTATTATATTATATTATTATTATTATTATTATTATTATTATTATTATTATTATTATTATTATTATTATATATTGTCACTTTTTAGAAGAAAAAAATTTCCTCCACTTTTTTGCTATTAAAATAATAATAAACATTTTTATTATTATTATTATTATTATTATTATTATTATTATAATAATAATAATTATTATTATTATTTACTCTTATTATTATTACTATAAATATGTTTATTATTATTTGTGCGGTGACAATAAATCTAAGGGATATATTTGGTCTTCTCAGAGGGCGAAGCCCGATAATATTTACGCAAGCCTAAGCCTTTGGGTTTAGGCATAGCTTCAGCAACGCTGCTTTGTAATTATTATTATTATTATTTTTATTATTATTATTATTATTATTATTATTATTATTATTATTATTATTATTATTATTATTATTATTATTATTGTTTCGATAGTTTGTAAAAGTGAGTTTTTAAAGCATTGAAAGGCCATTATTTTAGCATTTAAATTTTTTCCCCCTTAAATAACCGTAGAAAAAAGTAGTTTAAAATTTAATATTTCGAAATAGAAATTTATTAAATAAAAATAATCATTAATTTTCTTATAATTTATTTATAAAAACTTTATTTTAGTTTCATTTTTAGCATCATTTATTTTGATGGTTAAGGATAATAATAGGAAAAGATCGTTGAATATTTTAAATTTTTTTTTTCACCTATTCCTAACCCGGTTTAGTTATAACTAGGCCTAAAACACTGCCCCGTTAATTCATGAATCATAAAATGAAAATTAAATCCTGGTATCATAATTTTTTAAAAAATTTAGCCAAAAAAAAATCGTATAAGAGTTATAATTATTTAATGTAAAGTTTCTCAACGTAGGCCTAACTCAAAGAAACGCCACAGTAAATGCTTTAAAGCAGCTAACTTATAATATTAAGTTTTGATACTTTAGACTGGAATCCAAGTCGACCCAAATACTCAAGTTTCACTTATCTTTCTTAACCTTGAAATCAAATTTTTTTTTTTTTTTTTTTTTTTTTTTTTTTTTTTTTTTAAATTATCGTTTCATAGTTTCCGTATTAGTGTTTCTCAACCTTTTAAACTTCCCGACTCTTGAAAAGCCAAAACATAATTACCTCTTACGCCTGGGAGGTGTCAAATTCAAAAATGCAGATTGGGATATTTAAGGTACATCTGATTAATAAACGTTATGCATAATAAATGTCAAATTCAAAAGTGTAGGTCGAGATATATATCTTACGGTTGATTAATAAACTTGCAATATTCACTACAATTACTTTAATAAAATAATAGTTTTACTTCAAGTTTTTTAACACTTATATATATATATATATATATATATATATATATATATATATATATATATATATATATATATATATATATATATATATATATATATATATATATATATATATATATATATATATATATATAATAAGAACAATACTTGATACTTTTAAACATGTACAATTGAAAATAAGTACAATACTTGATACTTTTGAAGAGCTAACAATGTTCTGAATAATTTTTTATCGTAATTGACAATTTGATAATGCAAAAACAAATGCAGTTTACTAAAGCTAATTTAACTCTTTCTATTTTTTTTTTTCACTATAAATTTTTATCTTATTTCGAAAACTTCATTTAAATATTTTCTTTGCATAAAATTAGGAAGTTTCTCGGCTCAAAAAAAAATTTTTTTTTTTTTTTTTTGAGTGAAAAATGCTTCTTTGCGTAATTTTATGCAAATATATTTTTATTAATGAAAATAATTAAAAAGAAAAATAGATGAGAATAACAACTGAAATAAAAAATATACATTTTTTAAAAATTTTAAGAAAATAATATATAATATATATATATATATATATATATATATATATATATATATATATATATATATATATATATATATATATATATATATATATATATATATATATATATATATATATATATATATATATATATATATATATATAATGTTTATAATCATTAATTAAAATATTTTACATAGGATATTCCTTGAAGAAATGTTCTTCTTGTAAGCGATGCTCAAAATAACTAATAGCAAACAAGCTTTCTCACAATGCTTTGAACCAGAAAGGAGTAAGAATATAGCTAAGGAGTTTGACGCAAAAGATTGAGGCAGCAAAGGCCGTATCGTGTCGCCTCCCCCCCCCCTTCTTGTGTACATCGTTTAACTCAGCGTTTCCAACAGGGGTATACATGGACCCCCCATGGGACCACAGAACCTTTAAGGGGGTTCTAAAAAAAAGGAAATTTATAATGGGGGTTCACATACGTACAGTTAGAGGGCTCAGAGGGTCCACAAGTAAGAAATAGGTTGGGATCCCCTGTTTTAGCTAATAATAAAACTAAAATGCAATAATAACCAGTTATGAGAATAAGATTTGCATAATTTATATTTTATTAAATTTAATAATGTTGACGTCGGAATTTGTATTAATTTGACCGATTTTTTTATACAACACAAATAAAGACCTTTACATTCTTCCCAATTTTCCCTATCATAATATATATATATATATATATATATATATATATATATATATATATATATATATATATATATATATATATAAGGAAAATTTTATTTGATATTTCCTATTTCGTAATATAAATTTCCTCTGGTGGAAATTGATAGGATCCTAGCATTTGCCACCAGAGGATATATATATATATATATATATATATATATATATATATATATATATATATATATATATATATATATATATATATATATATATATATATATATATATATATATATATATATATATATATATATTTGGCACTGTTTTAATTCTGTACTCTGTGTTTGTAATATACCGATTTCACTAATGAGTCTAATTTTCCGAATTCCTTCAAACTTAAACGAACAATTTCATGGTGTGTTGGTGTGTTGATGTGCTGGTGTGTTGGTTGGTGTATTGATGTGTTGGTGTGTTGATGTGCTGGTGTGTTGGTGTGTGCAGAACTTTAATTAAAGAAAGAGTCATCAGAGGTCACCTTCCCTCCTTTTTAAGTGACAAATCAAAATTCTCTCAAACCTCATTTGGGCACAATGGTCATATAGACATTTATTATATTTTCATCTAAATTTATATATACTTTGCTGGTCTCTTGTTGTCTTTGTTGTAGATTGCAGATTGTATTGAAGGTTAGCTCTTAAAAATTAACTTACATGCTCTCAGAATATAGTCACTTTTATGCACTAATACTAACCATAGTTCTCATCAATAGTATAGAAACATTAGTTCGTTTTTACTGTAATACCTTGTTGCATACTATTTTTCAAGTTAGTGAAAGAGAAACAAGAACTGTTACTTGTTCCTGTTTTTCTTCTCATTTTTTCGGCTGCTTCATCAAGGTGCTTAGCTGAAATTGATAATATAAATTCAGTGCTACATTTTGACACATGGTTAAATTATACCTGAAATTTAAGTCTCTTACGTTAGTGACTATTGTAATTTTTATTTGAATGTTAACAATTCAAGTGAATCAGATGTATTCCTTCTCGTGCTTTGAGAGGGAGATTTCTTTTCCATTTTAATTTCATTTTATTTTACGAGGGTTCCACACATACAGATCTCCTTAAAAAGGTTATAGTTCAGGGCCTTTCGTCTTATCAACCTTTTCGTTCTCAGTTACTCTCTGCAGTCTTTTTCTGCCAGTCGAATTGTTGTGTTGCATACATCCTCCATAGAGACAAGCTTTTATGCACAGTCTCATTCTTTTCTTTGACCCCAGACTTAACACCTATGCTCAATCTTACATATAATTTGCTGGCAACGTCTGAAAATAAACACTTTATATGTTCTTCCAACTTCCTTTGACATGCACTCCTTCAAACGTTGTGTATCAAGGCATGTCTGCCTTTAACTTGACTAGTTTTCCGGTGTTTCCCTAACTCTGGTGTAAATTAATATTCCTCTGGCCTTTGCCCACCAGAGGATATATATATATAGTCCAACAGTCCTTTCTCCCCATATATATATATATATATATATATATATATATATATATATATATATATATATATATATATATATATATATATATATATATATATATATATATATATATATATTATATATATATTTATATATATATATATATTATATACGGAAAAGATGAAGGAATAATTGAAAACTAATAGAATTACCTTAATCAACTTATATATTATTTAATCTTTATTTATTTATTTATTTATTTATTATTTATTTATTTATTTATTTTTGTAACATTTTTTTACTTTTCTTTTCAACAATTTAAAAGTTTAAAAATAAATTGTATTTATGCAAAATACAATTTAACCAATCAAATTAACTGTTTTTAAATAGGAAATTTTGTAAAAAAAAAATAAAAAAAAAAAATAAAAGTAAAAAAGTAAAAAAAAAAAAAAAAATAAAAATAAAAATTAAATAAAAAAATTTATTTTGTTCAAAATTAAGGAAATGATACTTATTAAGCAAACGAACAACAAAAAACTTCACAAAAGAAATTGTCAATTTGTAGCTTTAATTAAAGTACTTTAACTTTTAATTCCTTTTTTGAATTGCTCAAAACACTTTATTAAATTATACGAAAATAAACATTTTATTTTATTTTTTTTTTATCTTAAAAATGTCACCAAAATGTTGAATACATTAGTAGGCTCTCAAAGCTGGCAAAATTCCAGTACACTCTCTCTCTCTCTCTCTCTCTCTCTCTCTCTCTCTCTCTCTCTCTCTCTCTCTCTCTCTCTCTCTCTCTCTCTCTCTCTCTCTCTTTCTTTCTTTTCTCTGTCTTTCTCTCTCTCTTTCTCCCTTTCTCTCTCTCTGTTATTATATATATATATATATATATATATATATATATATATATATATATATATATATATATATATATATATATATATATATATATATAATATATATATATATATATATTATATATATATATATATATATATATATATATATATATATATATTATATATATATATTTTTTTTTTTTTTTTTTATCGTATTTTTTTTTTTTAAATTTAAAGTAATTTAACACCCCTTCCTATAGTAGGGCTCTTCCCGGAGCAATGGTAATAACAGTAATATATATATATATATATATATATATATATATATATATATATATATATATATATATATATATATATATATATATATATATATATATATATAATATATATATTGGAGAAGGGTGAAAGAGACATCCAGACAATAGGAGATCCTTCACATCCTTAACAGTTGGGCATATGAAATATTTTGGTAATTAAAAATATCCATTGGTCATTGATATGTAATTTTCACGTCACACTGACACAGAGCGTATCTTTAGCTAACCTTCGACATTTAAACCAGTCTTCTTACAGAACATGTAGCCCCCATAGGACCTCTATTCCTTCTTCCTACTCTCCGTAAAGCACACTGTGTATACCTATTTGTGTAGATCTTGGTCTTGTTATGACTTTTCTTATGTTACCCCTCGATATAACTCTCTCTCTCTCTCTCTCTCTCTCTCTCTCTCTCTCTCTCTCTCTCTCTCTCTCTCTCTCTCTCTCTCTCTCTCTCTCTCTCTCTCTCTCTCTCTCTCTCTCAGTTGTCATCGCTTTCAAACTCAGAAATTTATCGTGCTTGTATTTCATGCAGCAAAAGTGTTAAATCTATTAATTATTCTCTTCGCTAAAAAACTTCTTTCTGTGCAGAAAAACGTGATTATGTTTCTGCATCGTCTGTTTCTCGTTCTTTCTGGCTCTTGGCATATAAAATTCGTATTCTAAATTTATTTTCATTGTAATTTTAGCTTTTTATATATATATATATATATATATATATATATATATATATATATATATATATATATATATATATATATATATATATATATATATATATATATATATATATATATATATATATATATTCATTTGCTATTTCTAAAACTGATGAGTTTCATACAAAAATGTCACTAGTGTACGACTA
>SEYY01025140.1:82500-85000 GCA_009176605.1 Armadillidium nasatum
AAAATAATAATGACTAATAAAAATAAAAAGTAGAAAATAATAATCGTAATATTAGTGGAATAATAGAAAAAAATTATATTAGTGAATACTGTAGAATAATAATAAATAATACTGTAAATAATAATAGATTTAGAAAATATTAAATTCAAAATAGCAAGCGAAACTGATAAATATTTTGAATGTAAAAATTTGAATTTTATTTGGTTAAAAAAAAAAAAAAAAAAAAAAAAAAAAAAAAATTTGCAACTTTCTCCTAATAGTAAATAAAATTTGCAAACCTTAACACCTTCTAAAGAATATTTAATACCATTTAATCATTTTATTTCTGATAAGAGAATTAATTTCTTTTTAAATGAGTTTTGCAATTATTTTTTTTTTTGTTTTTTTTTTTTATTTTTTTTTTTTGGCAATTTTCCAACAAAATCAAAAAAAAAAATTCAAAATCATAAAAATGGAAAAACTTAAAATGAAATTACTGATTTTAAGAGAAAAGAATTACACTTTCAAAACCCTTTCTCTTTAACATTTCAAAAAAGTTTGTTTGTATATATATATATATATATATATATATATATATATATATATATATATATATATATATATATATATATATATATATATATATATATATATATATATATATATATATATATATATATATATATATATATATTATATATATATATATATCTCTCGGGTGGGCAAAGGCCGGAGGCCTTCCAAATTCCACCAGATATGGAAAAAAATCTTTCTTGGTCGATGGAGACCGACATGTCCAGATACACAGCGTGTATGTGTATGTGTGTATGTATGTGTGCGTGTGTGTGTGTGATCCCTCAGAATAGTACTGAAAAACAAGAGTAAAAGAGATAGAGTGAGAAATGATCAAATTAGAGAAAAAGTGAGGGGGGGGGGGATGCCCTATCATAAATAAGATAGAAAAAACTCAACTAAAGTGACTAAGTCACCTTCAAAATATGGACGAATAAAGGGTGGCAAAGAGGTGTTGGGAGTTGAGACTTGAGGGGAAAAGACCGAGAAGGAGGTTGAAAAATGAGGTGGAAGCTGCGCTTGGGAAGTATGGCTTTTCCTGACCTGGGTGAGCTGAGGAGGAGTAACGCTTTTGTGGATCAGAGAAACTGGAGTGCGAAGCTGAACCGACTGACAGGCAAATAATGCTTCCCTAGGAGCTGAAGAAGAGATATATATATATATATATATATATATATATATATATATATATATATATATATATATATATATATATATATATATATATATATATATATATATATATATATATATATATATATATATATATATATATATATCTCAGGTGGGGCAAAGGCCAGAGGCCTACCAAATTCCACCGGAGTTGGAAAAATCTTTTTCTGATCGAAGGAGGCCAACATGTCCAGATACACGGCGTTTGAAAGTATGCAAGTCAAAGGAAGTTGGGAAAACAGATAAAGGGAGTGTGTTCCAGACTTTACCAGTAGAGTATATATAAGATTAAGATTGAGCATAGCGGTTAAGTCTGAGGTCTGAGAGTTGGACAGAGAAAGGATGAGACTGTGTAGAAAGGCTTGTCGGACGAGTTCTTCTCAATGGAGGAGGTATGCCACGAGAGAGTTCAGAAGAGCAGTGTCCGTTGTAATAGCGATAGTAAAGAGAGTTTATATATATATATATATATATATATATATATATATATATATATATATATATATATATATATATATATATATATATATATATATATATATATATATATATATATATATATATATATATATTATATATATATATATATATATATATATATATATATATATATATATATATATATATATATATAATATATATATATATATATATATATATATATATATATATATATATATATATATTTAAATTTTATTTAAACCAATTACAAGTTGAGATAGGTTACTTCACCCTAAAGTAACAAAACTCTAGAAATATTAATCATGCAAGTAACAATAACAGAGACATCACTTATGATGTTTACTGCAATAACACTAACAATAATAATAGCAATGATGATATTTACTTCAAAAATAGTAATAATAATAATGATAATAATAATAATAATAATAATAATAATAAATAATAATAATAATAATAATAATAATAATAATTTTGAAGGTAATAAAAATTCTTTTAAAGATCTGTCACTAGTGTATAACTTTATCACCATATCTAATATTATTGGTCATTACGACTTACACGTATCAATCTATATTTTGTAAAATGAAAGGTTACTATCTCTGTTTCTATTTTTAGGTTTTTGCTCTTCACAATATTTTTAGCTTAAATTCTTTAGAATTTTTTTTTTCTGCATAATTTACCTCTTTTTTTTATTACATTTTGACAGGGCTGGTAACCTATTATTTTACAAAATAATAAATTGTTACTTGTACTACTTAAGGTCCAAATTATTAACTTTTTGTATGCTTATTTTTCATTCTTTTATATCTCA
>SEYY01025140.1:90000-97500 GCA_009176605.1 Armadillidium nasatum
TGGCTAATGAATTATATATATATATATATATATATATATATATATATATATATATATATATATATATATATATATATTAATAATATATTAATATAATATATATATATGTTTAAAAACTGCTTTAAAAAAAATTCAAAGAAATAAATTAATTTAAAATTAATATTAAAATTACATTAAATATAAAAAAAAATTTCATTCGTTAAATTTTAATTTTATCTTTTTTTTTTTTAAATTATGAAAAGGTAGAATAATTGATGCATTATTTTATATATATAATTTAATATCACAAATGCATTACTTCTTAATTAATTTTAATGTTTGAGTAATTATATTTTATATTATCTTTCCATTGTAGAATTTTATATATATATATATATATATATATATATATATATATATTATATATATATATATATATATATATATATATATATATATATATATATATATATATATATATATATATATATATATATATATATATATGATGCTATCCGATTATTAAAAATTATTAAAAATTTAAAATCTCCAAATAATTAAAATATATTTGTTTATCTTTCTATTATATTTTTCAATTCAATTTATTTTTATAATTACCTTTGGCTATTCATATTGAATAAATATAAATATACATTTAAAAAAATATTAAATTATTCACATAGCAAACTTGAAATATTCTTTTTAAGTTTTCTCACATATAATAAATAAATTAAAATATATATATATATATATATATATATATTATATATATATATATATATATATATATATATATATATATATATATATATATATATATATATATATATTATATATATATATATTATATATATATATATTAATATGATGGCATCCTCATTGATGAATGTTCCATATGTATCGGAGCATCTCATCAAAATTAAACCTATCCTCATCCGCATCCGCATTTTTCGAAAATTCAACATCCGCATTTGCACTTTCGAAAATTCAACATCCGCATTTGAAAAATTCGGAATTAGCATCCTCACTTTCGAAAATTCAACATCCGCATCCGCACTTTTCGAAATCCGCATTCCACTTGACAGAAATTCAACATCCGCATCCGCACATTCGAAAATTAAACATCCGCATCCGCGCTTTCGAAAATTCAACATCCACACTTTCGAAAATTCAACATCCGCATCCGCACTTCTCCAAAAAATGATGTCAATTTTGATGAGATGCCGAACATCCTCATCAATGAGGATGCCATCACTAAATATATATATATATATATATATATATATATATATATATATATATATATATATATATATATATATATATATATATATATATATATATATATATATATATATATATATATATATATATATGTGTGTGTGTGTGTGTGTGTGTGTTGTTTGTTATGGGACTATTAATCTCGCCTTCAATGGAAAAAACGGCATATTGTTTTCTGAATTGTCACCATCAATTTTCTACCGATTATTTTGCCGATTACTTTACATTTATCAGTTTATAAATGTCTCTTTACTTCACTTTCTTCTCTGGAGAGTAAAAGGCTGTTTAGTAGTAGGGGACTAAATATACACTTCAGGACGAAATCGAATTACCGCAGAAAAGGAGAAAAAATTTGTTTTTGCATCAACATATAATATAGAGCCCTAAATTTAAAATCTGAGGATGCTATTGTAAGATACAGGGTGTGTCGGAGGAACATACCAAACTTCCTGGAATGTATTTTACACATGCTATGACTAAAAAACCCAAAAGTTATAATCCGATTTTCATTTGTTTTCAAATTACAGCCTTCTAAAGATTTAAGTTTAAACAGTAGACAAGCAAAAGTTAAACAACACAAGAAATTATTATGTGTCACCTAATAACTTGTCAGTTGTGAATAACAGTGATAAAATTGATAAACAAGGTCACACATCTGTTCAAATATGGAATATGCGAATATGATGTTTATTTATGGTTTTTGCAACGGGAATGCAACAGCTGCGGTTGAAGAGTATCGTCAACAGTTTCCGCATTGTAGAATACCGGAAAAAAGCGTATTAAACAAAACTTTCAACTTTCAACACATTACATTTGAGCGTGTCGTAGACAAGATATAAATGAAGTAGAAGGCATTCTGGATTTAGTGGAACAGAGCAGTGTGACATCCTCACGAAGAATTACCGCTCAGCTTAGAATTGCTCAATCAAAAGTGATCTGCACGCTCCATACCACCCACAGTATGTACAGCACCTACAACCAGGAGACTATGTAGACGCACGCAATTTTGTCGATGGATAATCGCTAATCTTCATTTGGTTTTATAGATACATTTTACTGACGAGTTAATATTCACTCGTAACGGCATCGAAAATAGCTGCAACTCTCATCGATGGTCTGACAAAAATGCCCAAGAAAATTGTCGATACAAATTTTCAGTATAGTTTTTCAGTTAACGTGTGATGCGGGATTGTCTAAAGTTATTTAATTGGTCGTTTCATTATTGAGAATCGTCTAACAGAAGAACGTTATTTGGAATTTTTGTAAAATGAGTTACAAGATGTTCTTTTAAACATAAGAAATGTCATGTACTATCAGCAAACTCTTTCACATTTTACTCGCCAGTTTACATAATATTTAAATAGAACTTTTCTAGAACGATGAATTGGTAGAGGTGGACCTACTAGTTGTATTAGCTGACAGCCAAGGTCTCCTGACCTCACACCATTGGATTTTTCGCTTTTGGAGCTGGTTGAAAAGTGAGGTATACAAAGAAAGGTAGACAATCGAGGAGCACCTAATTCACCGAATTTTGAAGGTTGAAGCTCACGTAAAAGAAAAATTGAAAAGAACTTAGAATAGCTACAAATGTTATTCGCAGTCGTGTCAGAAAATGTATAGAGGTTCATGGTGATACCTTTGAAACTTTATTGTAAAATAAATGTATTTTCAAATAAATTTGTTAGCTATTTGATCATACTTAAACCTTTGGAAAGCTATAATTCGACATCAAAAGAAAATTGGATTACATCTTTTGGGTAATTTAGTCAGATATACTGGCACAGTTTGGTTAGTTCCTCCCGACTCACCCTATATATTAATTTTAAATGTATTTACACATTTGAATAAAGAATAGACAATTTAATTATTTATATTTATTTTTATTAAAATAATGGAAATTTTATAAATATACTTTTCAATTCCATCGTCATCGTCATGGTTAAAATTCTTAAATTATCCAATCATATATATATATATATATATATATATATATATATATATATATATATATATATATATATATTATATATATATATATATATTATATATATATAATATATAATATTATATATATTAGGGATGGAGTGAAGTAGTATCGGTATCGGCAAGTATCGGCATATTTTTAAGTATCGGTATCGGTATCGGTAAAAATTTTGTATAGGAGTAAAGTATCGGTATCGGTAGTGGTATCGGCAAGTATCGGCATATTTTTAGGTATCGGGTATCGTTTTCGGGGAATTTTTAGGTATCGGTATCGGTAAAAATTTTGGTATCACTCCATCCCTAATATATATATATATATATATATATATATATATATATATATATATATATATATATATATATATATATATATATATATATATATATATATATATATATATATATATATATATATATATATATATATATACTCTGGTGGGAAAAGGCCAGATACCTACCGATTTCCACCAGAATTTTAGGGTAACAGAATTAAGAACCGATTAAATGCCGACATGTCCCTATTAACGATTTAAAAGTGTGCAAGCCAAAGGAAGTTGGGAAAACAGATAAAGAGAGTGAGTTATAAACTTTACCAGTAGCGTACATGTTAGACTGAGCATAGCGGTTAGGTCTGGGGTTAGAGAGTTGGACAGAGAAAGGATGAGACTGTGTAGAAAGACGTGTGGCACAAACGCTTATCAATTGAGGAGAGATGCGACGTGAGAGTTTAGAAGAGCAGTGTCCGTTGGAATAGCGATAGTATAAAGAGAGTAACGCAACAATTCGACGTGCAAAAAGAGATTGGAGAGAGTTAGTAAGAGGTAGACTTTCTAAGACGAAAATCCATAGACTCCCCTTTTTCGAGAAGAGCTTTATATATATATATATATATATATATATATATATATATATATATATATATATATATATATATATATATATATATATATATATATATATATATATATCAAAACTATTTAGAAAGGAATAAATGGAGGGCTTTGTATCTTAATAATGGAAGACTTACCAAATATATTCTGTATGAAGGTCAGAATTAATGAGAAAGAAGGTCAGTGACAGAACGAATAGAAAAGCGTCATTAGAATTAACACAGATTAATACCAAAGAGTTAATTAACACATAGAATTAACACATAGAGTTCTCAAATGACGTTAATGAAAGTTGAAATAGTAGCAACGGACGTTAAATTGCCGTTGATAAATTACAAAATAAAAGAAAATGTATTATGGATATTACAATAAACATTTTTTATTATTGTTCAGTATATTTAGGAGATATATTTAGTTTAATATTAACGTAACTTTTATTGTTATTGGAAGGATTGGACTTTTATTATTGATATTTATGTGCATTTCAAACAGGGAAAATAATATGGTAAAAAAATAAACGTCCTCCTCCATGCAAGAAACACCTCAGTCATAAATTTTATACAATCAGAGAAGCCTTACCCCAAAAACAATGGTGGTCTCTAAATAAAAATATAAGTATTAGGGCAGCAAGTCCTTCCTGAAATGACGAAGAGTTTCTATACAGAAGGGGTTGAGTAAAGAGGGGAGAGACAGTCTCTGAAAAAGACCTTAAAAAGATAGAACTGGATAAATAGATATAAAATGTTATTTTGTATAGTTATACCCGAGAGGAAATTTAATTTTTCCAAAAAAATTCACGAATTGCCAAAGAGCAGAGAATTAAGAGTCAGAGAGAACAGAAAGATCACTTGTCGAGTGTTTCTTACTGAAGCCATTCCGGTGATCTAAAATAAACATAAAATATTTTAAATGTCTCCAGAATCTTCCTGCTAAGGATACTTTCGAAAACTTTGAAAATAACAGAATTAAAACTATAGGAAGAAAGTTGGAGGATTGGGAGTGGTTCATGTTCTTCGGCACAGGTTCAATGAGTGCACACTTCAACAGAAAGGAAAGGTTAAATTGATAGACAGAGATGCAACAGTTTAATAAAGCAGAGTGCAAGCTAAGAGCTAAGAAATACAAGTTTTGAGAAACGACGTTGGGTTAAATTAATAGTGAGCAGAAATATAATTTTACAGGAAATAATTATTTTTGACATAAATAATTTGGTTGGAGGTGAAAGAAGTAATAATAGCTCCGAAATCGTCTAGAGTGAAACTAGAGGAAAAAGTATGAGTAAAAAGTTCAGCTTTAGCAGAAGGTAAGACAGTCGTATTGCCGTTAAAAAATTTGATATTGAGAGAATAGAAAAAGCAAAGACAGAGAAGATATTTTTCAGAAATGTTAGACAAACAGGCGACGTAGAGAACCAGAACGGTTGTTGCGTTTTCTACGGAGCTAAGAAGATTTTAGTATCTTAAAGGAAAGAGTGAAATATAACATGTTTGCTTTTCAGGAGTTTGAAGACAACGGTAATATTGAAAGGATAGCCAGAGTACAAGAAGAGCTAAACTAAATTTTATTTGATTTACTATAAGAGAAATAGAATTTAATGCAGTCTCCATGCCAGAGAGAATCACCTCGATTACGCTTTCTAAACACTCAGAGGGACCACTCATAAGGAAACAGAAACTATTCTATGGGTAATCTAAGAAATACCACAACAAATTTGACAGTTGCGGCAACAAGGTGACAAAAACGTCTCCTCGTTGGATATGATGTCTTTCCTGCGGAAGACGTGATGAAACAGAATAAGATAGAGAGATAAGGTGATTGGATCAGCCCAAAGGAGGAAAGAAGTAAAACACAGTAAGGAGAAAGAATGGTGCTTAAAAAATAGATCAAATATGCTGGGAACATATTCAAGATGGTCAGAGATACCTAGCATGAAGTTGTTCCAACTGCTCAAGGTAGTTCTGAATAGCGAAAATAGTGGACATGTACAAGTTCACCAGCTGTATCATAAGAACAAGAGGAATACTATAGGTGAAGGTTTACATAAAATCACCCAAAAAGGATGATTACTGAAAAAAAGAAAGAATACACTCTACTTTGGAGCTTAGATAGTCGAAAACTTTAGGACTATCAGTAGAATTTGGTAATAAATAAACAGAACAGATAAACTGAGTTGTAGTTTGGAAAGAAAGACTACGCCATAAAATAGGAAATTTGGAAGACTCCAGATTAGGAACAAGATTATATATATATATATATATATATATATATATATATATATATATATATATATATATATATATATATATATATATATATATATATATATATATATATATATATATATATATATATATATATATATATATATTTAAATAACATATACAAGTTAAAAAGCGTTTCAAAAACGTTTCTTTCTTCAATATCGCCCTTTCCCTATACACACACACACATACACACGCACACACACACACAAGCACACACACAAACACACATCATTATAATAGAACATCATTATAATAGAAAAAAAGAGAAAATAAATATGAAAAAGGAAAAGATGCAGCAGAATGCAACCTTTAGGGATCAGAACCGGGTTCCCTCTTTCGTGAATGTATTATGACGTTAGGCAAATCAATCCTCAATTCCGTATAAACGGAATTGCCGGTTCGATCCCTAGAGTAAACAATATATATATATATATATATATATATATATATATATATATATATATATATATATATATATATATATATATATATATATATATATATATATATATATATATATATATATATATATGTGATTAGAACTCAAAGAGAGAACAAACTTTCTTAAATAAAATGAAAGTAGGAAAGTTTGAAGTGAATAATCACAAAAGAGACGCCATTTTATCTTTCATCTTTTTTTTTTTTTTTTTTTTTTTTTTTTTTTATCATAAGTTTGAACTTGAAAGATGATTAAAATAATCTAATTTATAGCCTTTATCTATTTATGAATTTCATTTCACTTATTGTTTTATCTATTTTTAGATAAAGTTGAATAATTTATGTTATGTAAGGGGGAAAGTTACTTGATGAAATTGTGGTGTAATATATATATATATATATATATATATATATATATATATATATATATATATATATATATATATATATATATATATATATATATATATATATATATATATATATATATATATATATATATATATATATATAGCTTCTTAACTTTCATTTCTTTGTTTATTTTTATTCTTGCTTTATTTATATGTAATAAATATTTCATCATATTTAATTTTCCTTTGTTTATTTTTTGTTAAACATTTTTTTTTTCAAATTTATTTCTTCTTTCTTATTTACATATTAAATTA
>SEYY01025140.1:107500-125000 GCA_009176605.1 Armadillidium nasatum
TTTCCATTTACTCTATCTTTATACTAGAATATCATTAAGACAAGAGTAAAATTACAGGCAGATCACCACCTTACAGTCATCACATTCAATACAATTCACTCACACTCCAATAACTCTAAATTTTGAACTCGCTCTTTGGATTACATAAAATCCTCTTCAGATAACAAAAATTGCTAACTCTAGTTCCCCGCAAAGCATTTAAAAATGTTTCTTACACCATAAACAAAGAAGAAGAAAAACAACATTTAGGGATAAAATGTAGCCAGACCTTATCGACAGACAAAAATAATTCACAAAATAAACGTAGCAAACTCTCTCGTTTCACCAAAGATTTCTTCACAGAATAAAGCACTCAAATATTTGCACCTACCCGATAAAGTATCTAAATATCTGAAATATCTTCATCATAATTTCCATTTCCCTATTCATGGCAGGGTTTGGATAATGATTAAATGAATCCTTTTAACTCGTAGGAACCCTTCACATACAAGCGAAATTCAACTTTATCAAATTGGGAAAATTCTCACTCCAAAAATAATACAATCTTCTAATACTATTATTAGAATACAAATAATACTTCTATTATCTTCTAATACTTAGACATTTCCTACAAACCCACGTCACTCGAAGACTAATTTTTTTTAAATGACTAATTAAAATGTATCTCAACAAGCTACTAAAATCCTTTTTTTCGTAATAAAAGGGATAAGAACACTTGAAAAACTTTAAAAACTAATAAAGACCTCTCCAATCATCTTTCCAACCTTATCAAACTTCTCAAAAACTTCAGCCTTTCTAGAATTTAGGAACATCCTCTCCTCCACCTTTTGACGATGTTTTTTAAAAAAAAATGGTAAATGGACTAAACAAAATCCTCAGTCATTGTCTCAGTAGGCATTAAAAACTATTTAATACCTTACCCAAACGCAATGTTAATTAAAAAAAAATTTAATCACTTACATGAACAACGATATTAAAAGCTAAATTGTTAATTTACTCATTAATAAAACTATTTCCATTCATTTAGTCATTACAAATCTACAATTATTTTATCCATAATTATCCACAACTAAAAACAATTTAAATCAAAGTGACAGTCCTTAAAGTTTTAATGTTTTCTCTCATCCTATTATTCTTATTTACCAAACGGCTTGCCCAAACCAGAAGAAAAACAACCAAAAATAAAACTGATTCCGGCAATATAACTATGATTATAACCTCTCTAGTCTTCTTCATAAAAAGATCAAAACAACAATAAAGGAATTAATCAGTTCACTCAAGAACTGTTAGTGGTTTAAACCACTAACAGAAACTGTTTTTCCAGAAAATTCACACAAATAAACGGTCATAACCATATATCTAAATAATTTCAAAATCCTTAGACAAACATTCAACACATTTTTTACTTTCTCCAGACATAGCCAGAACCACTAAGAACAGCTAACTCCAATAGGAACCTATTTTCTAAAAAGAAAAAGGAATATCTCAGAAATATAGACAAACAATATATATATACTATAGAAGCAAGAAATTACGCATTATTAGCATACCTCTTCTATCAATGATTAATAATTAAATTATAGATCACACAAAAGAATTAAATAAACTTAAGGATCATAAGAGGATAAGTTAAAACTTCCCCAAACCACACTTTCCCCGAAATAAAAATTCTCCCAATACTAATCTATCAAGACATGATAGACATGATTGTGATGTAAACATGGTAGAGATGTAAATTTATGCCAAGATATTTACATAGCACCTCCCTTTCTCACCAAACTCATATCAATGACCTCTCCTCAACCTCATCTCAATTCGATTTATATATATCATGATATAAACAACAAACAATATACGCTGACTATCATCGCACGAACATAAATTTGAACATTCTAAACATATATATTTAAATAACTATATGTAAACGCCGATTTTAAATACGAAATTATTTTCATTGTGTATCATTATTTTCATTATTATCTTTTTTATCATTATTTTATTATTATTATTATAATTATCATTATTATTATTTTTTTTTTTTTACTGTTATTTTCTTAAATTGTTATTTTTTAATCATTACTTTTTCATTTTTTATTTAATTATTTTTATTATTATTTTTTATATTTCTATTATTTTTATTATTATTATTTTTATTTCTTTTATTCTCATTATTTTATTGTTTTTAACTTTATTATTATTTTTTATTATTTTATTTTTATTTTATTTTATATTTTATTTTATTATTTTAGTTTTATTTATTTTTATTTTATTATTTTATAATTTTATTATTATCTTATTTTTTTATTTTTTTTATTTTTATTTTTATTTTATTATTTTTTTTATTTTTATTTTTAATTTATTTAATTTAAGTTTTTTTTATTGTTTTTATTTTTTTATCATTTTTATTATTATTTTTATTATTTTTATTTTATTATTATAAAGATATATATATATATATATATATATATATATATATATATATATATATATATATATATATATATATATATATATATATATATATATATATATATATATATATATATATATATATATATATATATATATATATATATATATATATATATATATATATATATATATATATATATATATATATATATATATATATATATATATATATATATATATATATATATATTATTATTATTTTTATTATTATCTATTATTATTATTATTATATTTTATTATTATTATTATTATTATTATTATTATTATTATTATTATTATTATTATTATTATTATTATTATTATTATAATTTTTTTTTTATTATTATTATAATTGGCATTATTATTATATAATTTATTATTATTATTTGCATTTTATTATTATTATTATATTATTTTATTATTATTTCATTATTATTTTTATTATTATTAAATTATTAAATTATTTTTATTATTTTTATTATTATTTTATTATTATTATTATTACCTATTATTTTTATTATTGTATTTAACAGTATAGGACCTTTTTGTATGTAATTGTTCAAACTTTTAAATGTACTTTTTTCTGAATAAACTGTTCGAATTGAATTATTATTATTATTTTTTAATACTTTGGTTTGAAATTTTTATTGCATTTATTATTCTTGTGCTGTTGCCGTTGGCATCTCCCTTTAAAAAAAAAAATAAAATTGTCTTGTTGATTTATTTCTTCGCTTGTTTCATAAAATTCAAAAAATAAAAAAAACATTATTTCATTTCTAAGTTTTGAAAAAGAAGAAAAAAAATATTTTTCTTTCCAAATCAATTGAGAATTGCAGCTTGTGAAAATCTTTTTTTTTTTTTTTTTTTTTTTTTTTTTTTTTTTTGAGGAGATAAATTTCTTACAATAAGGATAAACTTAAAGTTTGGAATTGTTTTGGCCAGATTATATATATATATATATATATATATATATATATATATATATATATATATATATATATATATATATATATATATATATATATATATATATATATATATATATATATATATATATATATTATAATAATTTTTTTTACAGAACGCCACCACTCACAGGCAGAGCCCTTTTCATATATATATATATATATATATATATATATATATATATATATATATATATATATATATATATATATATATATATATATATATATATATATATATATATATATATATATATATATATATATATATATATATATATATAGCTCATCCTCATCCTTGCCTGTGTACAACTGCTAAATTCTGGTATTTCTTCTATTATCCATACCTCCTATGACAAAGTTTTGCAAAACTTCAAGTCAGCATGTTGGCCTCCCTCCTTGTCCTTCTCACTATCAACTAAAACACTCTAATCTCTGCCGCTTGGATTCTGCTTTCCTCTCTTGTTGTTGCACTCCATATCTCCTCCCAATATAGCAAGTTTGGAGAGAGAATATTTTCAAAAATTACCTTCTTTACTCGTAAATCCATTCTTCTGTCGGTCAAGATTGGGTACAGAGCCCTCACCACTCTTCCATTTTTCTCCATTCTGTTAGTAATTTGTTGCATATTTTCTCCTTCCTTTGTGAACACTCCTCCCAGATACTCGCATCTCTTTACCATCCCCACCTCTTAATCATCCACCTCCAACTCAAACCCATCTCTCTCTCCTCCTCCTCCTCCTCCTCCTCCTCCTCTTCCTCCTCCACCTCCCTGCTAACTATTGACAGTTCTGTCTTTCCCACATTTATGTTTAATTCTGCCTCTTTTAATTTTTCAGCAAAACTTCTTATCACCTCTCTTAATCTCTCTTGATCTTGGCTCCAACATGCCATATTATCGGCATAGGCCATAATATCCCCATCTAGATCTTGCGCTTTCCCCTTTATTCTCCTTATATATATATATATATATATATATATATATATATATATATATATATATATATATATATATATATATATATATATATATATATATATATATATATATATATATATATATATATATATATATATATATATATATATATATATATATATATATATATATATATATATATATATATATATATATATATATATAGGCCAGAGTTTACCTTGATATCCATTGATATTACAAAAACTACGAAACGTACGTTAAAAAGGATTATATTTTTGAAATCCTTGGCGAATTTTGAGTAAGAAAAATTCGGAAATAAAAAAAAATCTTATAATAATTTTAATACGTACCTAAATTATAGTTATTTAATACACTTTACAAAATCGTAAGTCTGGCACTTTGTCTTCTGAGATAGATAGATAGATAGATAGATAGATAGAGATAGATAGATAGATAGAGAGAGAGAGAGAGAGAGAGAGAGAGAGAGAGAGAGAGAGAGAGAGAGAGAGAGAGAGAGAGAGAGAGAGAGAGAGAGAGAAGTTGTTAGGCTAGGTTAGGTTAGGTTAGGTTTCATAAATGAATATAAATCACTCAACTGCATCCTCACTATCTCATAGCACAATGACACTAAAAGTTAATTTTACAATACGCTTAATTATAATAACAACATATCGCATAAAAGCCATTTTCCTTTTTTTTTTTTTTTTTTTTTTACACTTATTTTCACACCTTTTACAATTTTCTTACTCAAAATTCGCTAGGGATTCCAAAAATATCCTTTTTAACGTACATTTTGTAGTTTTTGTAATATTTACATGCTAAATTATAAATAGCAAATTATCGTACAAAAGCCATTTTTTTAACATTTATTTTCACATCTTTTACAATTTTCCTACTCAAAATTCGCCAAGGATTTCAAAAATGTTATCCTTTTTAACATACGTTTAGTAGTTTTTGTAATATTTATGGATATCAAAGGAAACTCTGACTATATATATATATATATATATATATATATATATATATATATATATATATATATATATATATATATATATATATATATATATATATATATATATATATATATATATATATATATTATATATATATATATATATATTATATTATTATTTTTATAATGCTTATTTATATAATAATAATAATAATAATAATAATAATAATAATAATAATAATAATAATAATAATAATAATAATAATAATAATAATAATAATAATAATAATAATAATAATAATAATAATAATAATAATAATAAAAATAATAATAATAATAATGGAGTGAAGAATTAAGTAAAGAGTTTGAGCAAATAACACCTCATAACACAGAGTTAATTGTTATTGGTCTCCATTCAAAAGTAATTAAAAGAACGCTAACGCTTTAAAATGGAGCTTCCTCCGAGTACAATTACGGAGCTCGATTTAAATCTTAAAGAGAAAACAAAAATTGTATTTGAACTACTTTAAATACGTAGTTTGTGTGTGTATCATATATATATATATATATATATATATATATATATATATATATATATATATATATATATATATATATATATATATATATATATATATATATATATATATATATATATATATATATATATATATATATATATATATATATATATATATATATATATATATATATATATATATATATATATATATATATATATATATATATATATATATATATATATATATATATATATATATATATATATATATATATATATATATATATATATATATATATATATACATCAAAGTTTAAAGTTTGCTATAGGGGAATCGAACCCGGGCCCTATATCACAAAAGCATAGAGTTTTACCACTACGCTACTTGCTGTAAAACTCTATGCTTTTGTGCTATAGGGCCCGGGTTCGATTCTCCTATAGCAAACATTAAACTATGATGTTTAATGTATTTGATCTGCGAGTGAGTTAGCAGACCTTAATTGTTAATATATATATATATATATATATATATATATATATATATATATATATATATATATATATATATATATATATATATATATATATATATATATATGGGCAAATCCGAATCCGGATTCAAAGATTTTCTCGCTGATTCGGATTCGGATTCTAAAACTGCAAATTTGGCTGGATTCTTTTTCGATTCTGATTCAAAGGTTCTAGATTCGAATTCGGATTCGAAAAATCCAAAAATTAGGTAGATTCGGATTCGGAGGCTCCGGATTCGGATTCGGGTTCGGATTCGAGAAATTCAAAACTCATCTGAATTCGAATTCGAAGGTCCGGATTCGGATTCGGATTCAAATCCTTTTATTTATAGTAACATCAAAATTTGAGCAACCTTTTTTTCTTCTACTGATAAAAAATATCTGGCCTTTTACCAAAAAATTATCTAATAACTTCTGTAAATCTGCCTTTCAGCTCTTATTCTCTCTAGAGCAGTACTGTAGCTCATGTGTTTTATGTTTCTACCTGTAATCACACATGATCGGGTTCATGAAATCCTGAGATATATGGATAGCATTCCCCTCGAATTATGAGGGAGTGTGCATCTGAGCTAGAGGCTGTCCTTGTCCCATTCTACTCTCTATGCCTTAATACTAATACTTTCCCTCTGTGCTGGAAGCGAGCATATGTTCAGACGATTACAAAGGAAGGTAACCGTTTTAATCCTTCTAACTTCTAACTTTCTCTTTACTTACTCTCAGATTGCTCTGTATCAATATTTGTTGCTGAAGCGACCTTTCTCTTTTCCTGTTGTGTTGTTCCTCAAGGTTCTGTTCTGTCTCCAACTTTACTCTTATTTTTAATTAATGATCTTTTCGGCAATACTTCTAAATTCATTCATTCTTATACCGATGAATCCAACTCTCCATTTTCTTACTCGTTTCAAATCTGCTTTCTCTTTTGAATCTAGAGTTGCAATCTTGCCGCTCTGGATGGGACTTCCGAGAGTGGGGGTCACTTCCACAGTCTGATGAAATTCAACTCTTTAAAAACTCAATATCTTCATATCTCTCTCCCTAAAACACCTCTCAACTTTCCTATCTCCTTCACCTGTGAACATCAACAATATTGTTGGTCTGAATATAAACAAATTATATATATATATATATATATATATATATATATATATATATATATATATATATATATATATATATATATATATATATATATATATATATATATATATATATATATATATATATATTATATATATATATATATATATATATATATATGTAGGCACAGGCACTGTGGTTGTTCATTTGGCGGACGTTAACGACAATCCACCAATTCTTCCAAAACGTGAATTTGATTTAACGATTGACGAAACGCCTGCTTTCAAAGACGCCAAAAACGACACCATTTTGGAAATCAACGTTTCGGATCCGGACATTTCCAATTATTTTTCTTTCAAGGTAAGAGTTGCTTCGAAATTATTATTTATTATTATTATTATTATTATTATTATTATTATTATTATTATTATTATTATTATTATTATTATTATTTATTATTATTGTCATTATAATTTTTATTATTAATTCTATGGAAAAATGGTAGACAAAATAATGATTAAGATAATAATAATAATAATAATAATAATAATAATAATAATAATAATAATAATAATAATAATAATAATAATAATAATAATAATAATAATAATAAAAATATTTATGGCATTATCCTAACAATGGTGCAGATATTTAAGTCATCATAAATCTATAATATATATATATATATATATATATATATATATATATATATATATATATATATTATATATATATATATATAATATATATATATATATATATATATATATATATATATATATATATATATATATATATATATATATATATATATATATATATATATATATATATATATATATATATATATATATATATATATATATATATATATATATATATATATATATATATATATATATATATATATATATATATATATATATATATATATATATATATAAAGGGTGTTACAGGACCTCACCGACAAACCTTGTAGAACCGATTGGTCATACAGATATAAGAACATTCCCCTACATGTGTAGGAAAGGGCAATTTAGGCACATGTCCTGTTATACATATGTGTCGGTAAATGTTTAGTTTACAAGACACAGCTTGTATTAGTTTTAAATTTTGTTTTCGAGCGTTCTAGCATACGTGGATAGCAAGGTAAGATCTTGTACACAATATTAGCAAATGTCATTTGTAATTGTGCGCATAACCGGCAACATGAATCGTCTAACGAATGGGAATGGCCGACATGCACCTAGCGTATGGCTCTGTAAATGGTAACTCAAGATGGGTAACAACGATATACCGAGATCGTTTTCCAAATTGTTATGTTCCGGTTTTTGAAGTTTCCAAAACTTGCACCGACGATTGGGTGAATCAGGAACATTTCGGAGGAAATGGAATAGATGTCAGTCATCCAAAGAAGATTCGTCTGCGTATTTAGTTAAAAGGTTGTACGTCATATTCCTCGTACCCTTCGCTCGAGCACACACGCAACTGCAGCAAGGTTTGGGGATTGGAGATCATATTGCAGTGTGACGAATATTGAAAGATTGTCGTTTCTATCCATATACCTTCAGAGGGTACAGGGTTTGCAACCAGAAGATTACGGTCCTCGAGTATAATTCGTGCAGTTTCTTTCTGGATTAAGAGGTAAATGAAAAAAATTTCTTCGAATACGTATTGTTTACAAATGAGTCGTATTTCTGGCATGTGTGTTCACTTCGCATAACATTCAAAAATGGCATGTAAACAACCCACATGTCGTGCATCAGTATGGATATCAATAACCTCACAAAAGAGCGTGAGGTCTGACAATTTAGTGACTTTTTGACAATCTGGTACCTGTCAAAATTGCTATTCTTACTAAGTACTATGATCAATTTTTAAATCGATGGTTAAACGGAATGGTCCAGTTCTTGTTATTGTAAATAATGGTTGTGAACAATAAATATTAGGTTTGCCTTTCGGTGTTTGATTTTCCCTCGCATACTTACTCCTAACATTTATGCGTACTATCTATTAAACCAAACATTTACGGACACATGTGTAAAAATATAAAATGTGCCTATTTTTATCTTTCTCTACCCAGCGTTGAATTTTGTACCATTTATTTTGCAACACACTGTGTATAAGATAATTAATAGCAACTTCATTACTTTACTTCTACTGTTATATTAATTAATTATTACTTTGTATTTCATTATGAGATTTTTGAAGGGTTTTGTACTCTGTATCATCTTATGAATGGTTTTAAAAAAAAGGTGTGACAGTGTTTAAAAGAATTTGTCCTTGTTGTTACAAAGCAGTTTTGGTGTTAATTTTTTTTTTTGGTTGGTCAGTGTCTTTGTGAAGAATTGTTCATTGATGATTATTGATCCAATTTTTTATTCACTTCGGAAAGTTCTTCTAATTCGAAGGAGTCAAAGTCAAAGAGGAGTTTTGAAAACAGATAAAGGGAACAAGTTCTAGATTTTACCTGTAGAGTACATTTAAGACTGAGCATAGCGGTTAAGTCAAGGATCGGAGAGTTGGAGAGAGAAAGGATGAGACTGTGTAGATAGAAAGGCGTGTCGCATGAGCTCTTCTCAATGGAGAATCCATGGAACGGTAGAGTCCTGTAGAAAGAGTGTCTGTTGTAATAGCGATAGTATATATATATATATATATATATATATATATATATATATATATATTATATATATATATATATATATATATATATATATATATATATATATATATTATATATATTAATATATATATATATATATATAATATATATTATTTATATTATTACTATTAGATATATATATAATATATTTAAATAATATATATATATATATATATATATATATATATATATATATATATATATATATATATATATATATATATATATATATATATATTATATATATATATATATATATATATATATATATATATATATATATATATATATATATATTAAAAAAAAAAAAAAAAAAAAAAAAAAAAAAAAAAAAAAAAAAATATATATTATATATATATATATATATATATATATATATATATATATATATATTATATATATATATATATATATATATATATATATATATATGAAAACAAAATTGGTAGCAAAGTTTTATTTCCCCAAGTCTTATTATTATATAAAAGTTTTGTAACTAAAAATTTAAAAGAATAAATAAAAAAAATTTAAAAGAATAAATGAATAATTAAGGGCGTGTGAAAATCAGAGATCTAATTTAAAGTGAAATAATAAAAGAAATTGCAAATCTTCTCTCGAAAAAAAAAAAAAAAAAAAACATTAGGAGAAAACAAAATAATAGTTGAAATTTTAAATGAAATAAAAAAATTAAATTGAAACGTAAAGAAGAGTATATATATATATATATATATATATATATATATATATATATATATATATATATATATATATATATATATATATATATATATATATATATATATATATATATATATATATATATATTAGGGATGGAGCGATACCAAAATTTTTACCGATACCGATACCGATACCTAAAAATTCCCCGAAGCCGATACCCGATACCCGATACCTGAAAATATGCCGATACTACTACCGATACCACTACCGATACCGATACTTTACTCCTATACAAATTTTTTGCCGATACCGATACTTCACTCCATCCCTAATATATATATATATATATATATATATATATATATATATATATATATATATATATATATATATATATATATATATATATATATATATATATATATATATATATATATATATATATATATATAGGTCCGATGAAATTTCTGAGACCTGAGGAAATTTACTTCAGAAATGTTATCTATTTGTGAAAGCACAGAGAATATACCTAAAAATCAAGACCATTTGTATGAAGAATAACATCTCTGAGATTACAACTCCAGGTTTCAACATATGAATGTGCTCTCAAACTTCGTTTCCCTCTATGCTGATACAGCAAAAAAATTTCTGCTAATATCTGCCTCAAACTTTCTGTTTCCTTTGTTTTTTTAAGGTACAATCTCCTTTTCTTTAAATATAATCACAGAAAAGTCTGGCGTGTTCAAATTGGGGAATGAAGATGGGCAGTTTATATATCCAAATCGGGAGATGATTCGAATGACGAAATTATTACATAATGCACCCATGACTTATCCTACAGAATGACTGTTGGTTCTACACTGTTAAAAGAAGTAATAATAGAAATAGCAAATGTCACTAATTACAAGTCTGGGAAATGGTTTGATCATTTTACGATATTGAACACCTGTTACAGGTAATGTGAAACCATTTGTCTGTTTTAAAGAGCTATATTTCAATATTTCTACTGTGCATCACAGCATGCCATGGAGCTATTGACTGTGCATAACATGTTGGATTTCTATACCCCAACAAGTCTAACCACCTTCCCCTAAGAAGGTGAAGATATACCTTTTCTAACGCCAGTAAAGAATAAATGCTATCGCTTTTCTGAAATTGTTCCAAGAATGTTTTCGCAAGTTATTGTAGAAGTTCAGATTTATAAAGAGTCATTCGTTTGCACAAGCTGAGATCATTCCTCCAAATATGTATCAAGGACGTCTGAGCAGCGAGCAACTCTTGTCCTCTAAGTCTCATCGCCGATATCCGATGACTACTCTGAACATAACTGTATAACTGCTTCAATGTTCACAAAAGCTCGTGATGATAGTGGCGCTGTCTATTTGTGCAACTGCAAGTCACCAAAAGATCCGCCTTGTCGAATCCATAATACTGCAAAGAATAATATTTTGAAGTACATTCTTGAGATTTTTCTCATGTAGACTTTCTCTTTAAACTATAACGATGGAACAGTTGTTTCGAAAATGAGATTTTACAGCTTGAGAGCTCTTCTAAGTTGTTCGCCATTAATTTTTTCCCACTGAATTTCAGGTGACAATAGCAAAAAGAAACAAAAAAAAAATACATATTTTAAATTTATTTTAATTTTAAAAATGCATTTAAAACAATACATGTTTTAAACTTTAAAATAATGCAGAAACAAATCAACTCTTTATTAAGAATGATTTGTGTATCAACCACGACACTACATTAAAACCACTACAATAAATATAGTATACAACCTCACCCACTCTTTCCATAAATGTAAATATTATAGTATTCAACACCTATAATATATATATATATATATATATATATATATATATATATATATATATATATATATATATATATATATATATATATATATATATATATATATATATATATATATATATATATATATATATATTTTATAATATATTTTATATATATATATTTATATATATATAATATATATATATATTATATATATATATATGTGTGTGTGTGTGTGTGTGTGTTTCTTTGTGTGTGTGCGTGTGTGTGTTCTAAAGAAAACATGCATTTAAAGTATTCATTTATTTGCAAATTACCTCAAATTTACTCTTATTCTTTCCAAAGAAGTTCATTTTATTAAAGTGAAGCAAGCAAATTAACGCACTTGAATCCTTTTATGAAATGAGCATTTTTTGCATTTCAAAATCATACCTTTAAATTTTTTTTAATGAGTTTACTTCCTAATTTGGTTTATATTACTTTATGAGGTATTTAATTAATTTATATATTTATATATATATATATATATATATATATATATATATATATATATATATATATATATATATATATATATATATATATATATATATATATATATATATATATATATATATATATATATACGACCTACTGGTGATCTTTCTGTTCTCTCTGACTCTTCGTCCTCCGCTCTTAGGCATTTCGGTGAGTCTTTTGCTGTCGCACTGGACATACCGAAAGCTTTCGATAAAGTCTGGCACAAAGCTTTGATTTCCAAACTTTTCTCTTTCGGAGTCTATCCTTCTTTCTATGACTTTCTCTCTGATTTTCTTTCTGCTCGTTCTATAGCAGCTGTTGTAGACAGCCATCGTTCTTCCATTTAAATCTATTAATAGTGGTGTTCCTCAAGGATCTGTCCTATCCTCAGCACTTTTTCTACTTTTCATTAATGACCTTCTCTCTGTTACTTCATCTCCTATTCACTCCTATGCCGATGACTCTACCCATCATTACTATTTTTAATTTCCCAACAAAAGTTACTAGACTCAAGGATGGTAGCCTTGGAGCTACTGACATCTGATCTATCTCGTATTTCAAATTGGGGCATCGAAAACATGTTTGTTTTCAATGCCACCAAAAACTTAATTCCTCCATCACTCTTCTCGACACAACCTTCCACATAACTGTAATATGTTCTTCTGAAACACACAACTCAATCTCTCATCTCTCCTTAATATTTTTTGTGTTTCTTTTCCTTATGATCTTTCTTGGAAAGATCACATTACTTCTCTTTCTAAACAAGCTTCTAAGAGGTTAGGTGTTCTGAGGCACCTTCAGAATTTTTTCACTCTACCACAGTTTTTTTTGCTTTTTATTTGAGATGTTATTGGCCCCTGAATGGAACACTCCTCACATATCTGGGGTGGTTCCTCTCATACAGCTCTCATTGAAAAGGTGGAGTCTTGACTATTCGTCTTATCAACTTACCCGCTCTCACTAATTATCTCCAGTCTCTTTCTGCCAGTATAATTCTTGCGTCAAGCTCTCTATTCTATTGCTATTACATGTACACTGCTCTTCTGAACTCTCCCGTAGCATACCTCCTCCATTGAGAAAGGCTCGTGCGACACGTCTTCCTACACTTCGCATCTTTTTCTCTGATGAAAAAGCTATTTACATATCGGTAAAGGTTTCTTCCCCTTCCTTGACTTACAACCTTTAAAAATGAATATAAATTTTAAGAAAGATTTTGACTTTTTTTTTATTATTTATATATATATATATATATATATATATATATATATATATATATATATATATATATATATATATATATATATATATATATATATATATATATATATATATATATATATATATATAGTATATCATCATAAATAAACTTTCCTTGCTGTCTTTGCATTCACCGGCTTTCTTTTGCCTAAATAATTCGCATAAATAAGATTGCAACATATTTCGAGCTGTTCCACATTGTCTCTTGTTTCGCATTTTCAAGAGAAACCATGTATTTTCAATGTTTTGCGTATGTTTTTTAGTCACCGGATCAACAAAGTTTTGGCTATGATTCACGGTGTAGTGAATATAAGCCATGAAGCATTTTAATGTTTTATAACTAGCAAAACAATCCGAAATAATAGTTGTTTTTGGTCTAATGTTTTCTTTGATGCACGTAATAATGTTTCTTGAGCTCTGTCGGAACAATTTTCAAGAAAACCTCTTATTTCAACATAAATATAAAACCACTGTGCAGGAAGATAGCGTCCTTTATGATGTTTCCTCTTTGAAAGTAACGTTTCATCAATTTGGACAGTGAAACCATCTCCTCCAATTGGCTCAAAAGTTGATACTGAATTGGCACAAACCTAGAGAACATAGTTTTAAGTAAATTAGCTACAATAACCTAACCTAACCTAATAACCTATAACCTATAACCTAACCTAACCTAACCTAACCTAACCTAACCTAACCTAACCTAACCTAACCTAACTACTAAATATAACAATACCAAAAAAATTTTTATTTAAATACTACTAACCTCTCTAGGCAATTGTTAATTTGATGGTTGACTTTCTCGAAATTCTTAATTCTTCTTTCGAAATTTTAATCACGTTAGTTCACGAGTCCACGTATAAATGAACTTAAGGATTGTCATCAAACTTAGTTTAGACCCTTCCAACCACGTATCTTTGCGAACAGAAATGTGAAATTGCACTTATTCTTTTTGCATTGCCAAAAACAATGACGACCCTCATTAGTTACTGTAAGCAGCATGGAGTGATTTTCATTGCATAATTTGTCTGGAATAATTTTGTATTTCTGAAATAATCTCACTGCATCAGTTTCATTTAAAATATTCTTATCAAACCAACAGAAATTATATTCACAATTCATTTTGAACGATACACATAATGCACATAAAATGGAGAATTTGAATGAAATAATTAACTTTAATTTTAAATTTTTGCAAGCCAAAATTGTAAAAAAAAGTATTTTTAAATTTATAATAAAATTAAATCAAATACAAACCTTTCCAATCTAAAAATTTTTTCATAAAAGAGCTAAGGACCCGTCTTCCTACACAGTGCATCCTTTCTTCCATCTCTGACCCCAAACTTAACCGCTATGCTCAATCTTACATATACTCTACTGGTAAAGTGGAACAATTCCCTTTATCTATTTTCCCAATTTCTTATACTTACACACCTTTAAACGCCGTGTATCGAGACATGTCAGCCTTTATTTGAAGATATTTCCTCTATAACTCTGAAAATTTTAAAAGGCCCTGGCCTTTGCCCACCAGAGGTGATATATATATATATATAATATATATATAATATATATATATATATATATATATATATATATATATATATATATATATATATATATATATATACGTGTGTGTGTGTATGTTTTCAATGAAATCGCTAAGTAAAATTTGCTCAGTTTCATGATTATTGTCACTTTTGGAAAGTCAAATTCTTAAAAATTTACTTTCTCAAAATTTTTTTTTTTTTTTTTTTTTTTTTTTTTTTTTTTTTTTTTTTTTTTTTTTTTTTTTTATATTATATATATATATATATATATATATATATATATATATATATTATATATATATATATATATATATATATATATATATATATATATATATATATATATATATATATATATTATATTATTATATATATTATTATTTATACACATTTCACATATATATATATATATATATATATATATATATATATATATATATATATATATATATATATATATATATATATATATATATATATATATATATATATATATATATATATATATATATATATATATATATTATATATATATATATAATATATATATATATATATATATATATATATAGCAAATTTTTTTTTTTTTTTCTTTTTTTTTTTTTGAAATTCAAAGAAAAAAATTCCAAATATGAGTTATATACAGGCAAAAAATTGTAAAAAAAAAAATATGTACAGTCGTCAACAAGTTCGTTTTAAGGCTGGAAATATATTTATAAAAAATGGAAATCATTCCATAAAAGCTCTATTTTGAATAAAAAGAAATAAAAACATTGAGAGGGTTTAATTAACTGTGATTGGCTGAACCTGAAAATGATCTCCATTTTATATAAATATTTATTTCCAGCCTAATAGGAACGAACTCCTTGTAAGACTGTACACGCACGACTAATTTCAAGACACTGAGTGTTTGCCAATGTAATATGATGTGATTTTGCCTATATTTCTCATAAAAGAAAACGAGATTCACTCAGTATCGTAGCACGTGTGGATAATTGTATTATACGTAGCATACATACCGAGATTGAAAGGCAGGAGAAATTTCCTACCTAATGTATATAATAAATTAAAAATTTTTGCATTTAAGCCTAATAATCAGTTTAACCTTTATATTAGTCAGATTAGGTGCATATTATGCCCAAGAAGGAACGTTTTGTTTGAAAACATTGAAGAGCCTTTGTACAATGAAAACTAATTTATATATTAATACTACTACTAATACTACTAATAATAATAATAATAATAATAATAATAATAATAATAATAATAATAATAATATAATGAAAATAATAATAATAATAATTATTATTATTATTATTATTAGTATTAGTATTAATATATAAATAGGGAGGAAGGAAACTTGAGGAGGTGAATGAATTCAAATATCTAAGAATGTTGATGGAAGGTAAGGGTGGGACGGAAAAAGAAATAAAGAATAAAGTGGTTGAAGGAATGAAAGTGTTGGGGGGTCTAAGAGAAGTATGGAAGAAAGGAAAAATTTCAAAAGAAAAAAAGATAAGAATGTTTGAATGTATGTGTTTACCTTCAGTAATGTATGGGTGTGAAACATGCATGATAAATGCTCGAGCAAGGAAAAGT
>SEYY01025140.1:127500-130219 GCA_009176605.1 Armadillidium nasatum
TATATTATCTATATAAATATAATAAAAATATATAATAAAATAAAAATAAAATATATATATATATTACAAATATAATATATATAATTATAAAATTATATTTTCTAAAACAAGAGCAAACATATCATACTTACACTACTTTTCCTTTTCATAAATCTAAAGTTATTTGGGACCAGTGTTTTTTGCTGTCGAATTCTTTAAGTTCTTTTCTGGCCTGTATTACATTCAAAATATACTCATGTCTTTTTTCATACCCAATTCTTACTTGTGGCATGGAAACAAAACAGTGTTAATTGGCTTATTTACAAATTGTTTTATTTCGTTAATTGTTAAATCCTTTAAAACAAGTGGCTGTGTGACTTTTTACTTTTCCCAATCAATAACTTTTGAATAATCATCTGCATTAAAGTTTAGTGTTTTAGACAGTTCAAAAACTCTTGCATTGAAATTCCTTGCTCTAGCTTGAATAATTCGTTGAACAACTAAATCTGTTATCAAATTTCTTGTGTCCTCTAACATTGTAAGTAATACATTATCAAGATGAGCAAAGTACGAGTTATTTCTTAGTACACGCTCCATAATCATAGCAAGTTTTTTGTCCATGTCTTTAATAGACACATCAGGTACCAAAAATTACATGAATCATTAGTTGCCTTTGAATGTGACTTTATCAAAACCACCCTGGTGAGTAAACTTTCATTATTTTATATATTAAAATTTTTGTCAGTTCTAATTTGTTTAACGATATCTTCGAGGAGTTTTTCAAGGTTGCTGTTTACAAGTTCAAAATCAACTATCTCCAACTTAATTACATCTTCAATTTAATTTCCAGTGGTATCCTTAAAAGTATTTCGTCCTGATGTTTGTCCATCAATTGCCTCGAATATTTGTCTGAATGGAAGTTCATTTGCATGTAAGAGGCAAATTAACCAACCACTGAATTGGTCTTTCCAAATATATTTCAATCAGTCTCAAAACTTCACCAACTCTTCCAGTTTTAACTGGAGTCCCATCGCAAAGCTAAGCGAAATCTCGCTATTAGAATCAATTAAGAAAGTTATTATTTCATTAGTACTACATTGGGTCTTATCAGAATCTGGTGTAACATGAGTCATGTAAATATCATCTGGTTTTTCTATAATAACATGATGCTCTTCCATTTCAGTTCCATCTTTTCTTTTAGTTTAATCTTTTCTGCTCTCATATCCAATTCATTCTGTTTGTATGTTTTCTAATTTCATTCTGAATCCATTCTTGTTTTGCCAAAACGTTTCCTCTCTCTTTCAACTTTTTTTCTATCCAACATATTACTTTCATTCAATATCCCCATATCCTTTAATGCTGAATTGATTATAGCAGCGGTGAACCTATAGCTTACTCGAAACCTGTCAGTATTCATTGTTAAATGTATTTACACAAATTTATCCTCAGAATTTTCTCTAAGTTCAAATTCTGAAAGAAATTCTTCATCGTTTCCGAATTCCTCTATTTCCAGTATATCATCTTTCATAATATTTGTGCATGTGCGTACGTATGTGTGTGAGTGAGATTATTTGTAAATATGTTGTATGCCTTACATAGGTAAACAGGAGATCGGGAGTAAATTATATTTGAGACACTTTGAGAATAATTTTAGAATCGAGAATAACGTAAAAATGGGGTAATGTATGTGAGGGGTAAGGGGGGGTTGCACAACTTTGAAATTTTATCAGACAATGATACTAACGCCTGTGCAAAGCATAGTTTTAAATTTTTTTTTAAAAAAAAAAAAAAAAAAAAAAAAAAAAAAAATATATATATATATATATATATATATATATATATATATATATAATATATATTATATATATTATATATATATATATATATATATATATATATATATATATATATATATATATATATATATAATTAATGTTTCATATATTTACCTAATTCTACAAAAAGACCTTTACCACTTTCTTATAATAAGTTTTTTTAATAAAAAAATGAATTTTTTAATTTCAAAAAGGCTAAAAAATTCATCAAAATTAATCTTTTTTTATTTATTTTTTTATTTATTAATTATTACTATTATTATTATTATTATTATTATTATTATTATTATTATTATTATTATTATTATTATTATTATTATTATTATTATTATTATTATTATTATTATTAATTATTACTTATATTATTATTATTATATTATTATTTATTTTTTTTTTTTTTTTTTTTTTTTTTTTTTTTTTTTTTTTTTTTTTTTTTTTTTTTTTTTTTTTTTTTTTTTTTTTTTTTTTTTTTTTTTTTTTTTTTATTATTATTATTATTATTATTATTATTATTATTATTATTATTATTATTTTTATTATGTATTTTTATTATTATTATTATTATTATTATTATTATATTATTATTATTTGTATTAATATTGTTATTTTTATTATTATTACTTTTATTATTATTATTGTTATTGTTATTATTTTTATTATTATTTTTATTATTATTAACACTATTTATGTAATCATTTTATTGTTAGTAGTGTCAGTAAATGGTAGATGTAGCTTAATATTAATGTTAGTATCAATTTTATCATAATTCTTAATATAATTTTTATATTTTATTATTAAAAACATTTTCTATTATTATTATTATTAGTAGTAGTAGTAATAACTTGATATTATTATAGTTATAATAATAAATATTATTATTATTATTATTATTATTATTATTATTA